>CATIXQ010000031.1:4587093-4735075 GCA_949711755.1 Leptidea juvernica
AACACTAGCGTTCGTTCGTAACACTCTCGTCACGCATTCACCAGCTTACTCCCCAAGTCAAGCGTGCTTAAAGAAGTTTTACTTCAATGATATCTTTTGTAGAGAATAAATTGGAAGATTGTTAACAAACTTCATCATAATCTTTATTTATTCATTGCAATCCTTTTGTCAACATGTGCTTGTCCCTACTCCCGGACGAAAATAATTACGCAGTCTCAAAGCTTGTGAATTATATAACTAAGTGGTAACTATTGTTTAAACTTACTGAATATAATTTAACACACACAGTTGCGAATCACAGCGCTCCTAAAAACGGAAGAGCGCTCAAACTTCGTACCGACAACATTGTGACTATGTTTGCATTTAATTAAATTCACTGTTTTGTCCTCGGGAAGGGCCCAGAAGGGGAGTAACAGCCGACGTGGATAATTAATGGGGACTGTATTTGAACTAAATTGTCACGTTCGGTCCGTTTACGTAACTCAAAAGCACCTGTAGGTTCTTATTGGCTTAGCTTGAGGTTCACCTGTCACGTAACAAGGGAGCTCTGTTTTAGATCATATTAACATTAATGTTAAATGGGCTGCTTCTATCTGTAATGTCTCTTAATGTTCTTTGCCTATCCAGCTTCTTTCCTACAAATTTTGTTTTAGAGAGAGAGAAAGGTTAGTTTGTCAAGTAGACCACTTGTATACATACTTTAGCTACCATAAGCCTTTAGTAACTCATGAATTACCAATGGACAAAAATTAAATAAATTTCAATACATTAAAGTTACATTATATATCTTATCTTATATCTTTTCATAAAATTAAGTATGCAGGGGATTTCGGGGGTGATAAATCGATCTAGCTAGGTTTCAATTTTAAAAAAAATGGTTTTATCCATGTTTGAATGAGAAACAGCTACAATAACATTAGAATACAAAGGTAAATTTCGCCACTATATACAAGACTATTATAGCTCAGATGGGACATTGGGTGATCCGGAAAGCAGAAGACCCCGGTTCGAATCCAGATGTCCTATTAGTTTTTTTTTTGTTCAAGTTTTGTACATTCTTAAAAATCCGAGCAAGGCTCGGTCGTCAGGATATCTTATATCTTTAAATGAGCAATTCTTGTATATATATATATATATAATTGGAATCTCGGAATCGGCTCCAACGATTTTCATTAAATTTAGTATATAGGGGGTTTCGGGGGCGATAAATCGATCTAGCTAGGTTTCAATTAAAAAAAATTTAGTTTTATCCGTTTTAATGAGAAACAGCTACAATAACTTTAGAATACAAAGGTAAATTTCGACACTATATACAAGACTATAGTAGCTCAGATGGGACATTGGGTGATCCGGAAAGCAGAAGACCAGGTTCGAATCCAGATGTCCTATTAGTTTTTTTTTAAATTCAAATTCTTAAAAATCCGAGCAAGGCTCGGTCGTCCGGATATTTTATCTTTAAACTAGCAATTCTTGTATATATATATATAATCTGAATCTCGGAAACGGCTCCAACGATTTTCATAAAATTAAGTATGCAGGGGATTTCGGGGGTGATAAATCGATCTAGCTAGGTTTCAATTTTAAAAAAAATGGTTTTATCCATGTTTGAATGAGAAACAGCTACAATAACATTAGAATACAAAGGTAAATTTCGCCACTATATACAAGACTATTATAGCTCAGATGGGACATTGGATGATCCGGAAAGCAGAAGACCCCGGTTCGAATCCAGATGTCCTATTAGTTTTTTTTGTGCAAGTTTTGTATATTCTTAAAAATCCGAAAAGGCTCGGTTGTCCGGATATTTATTTAACTAAACGTTATTTGATAAAATTATGCGATATTGTAATATTTTTATTGGTTGTGTTTAATACCTTCTTTAATATAATATTGTTCTTTATACAAACGTAAAGTAGCACTATGAATAAAAAAATCTAGGATATTTGTTTGGTTACACATTTTTTTTTCTTACAAAAAAGGGTATAAGAATAGGTTATCTGCTCGAGAATTCTCGACAAATTTGTCTTTAGTCGAGACGGAGAGAATCTCAACACCTCGAGAACTCGAGAAATCAATTGAAGTAAAAACAGCCATCCAGACAGATAAATCTTTGGACAATTGCAATCACATTCAGTTATCTAGAAATTTAAAGAAAATCTTGAGTTATCTTGCGTCAACTGGGCAACGACTATTCAGCCGACATCAACGGAGAATGAACGTGTTTTCTCTTTGTCGGGAAGTATTGTCTGCAAAACAAGAAATCGCCTAACATCTGATTCTATTAATCCTTTTGTATACAACGCCTATTTTTAAGGAGAAAAGTGTTGTAAGTAAAACGTTTTGGCTCGATTGACTTACAAACCTTGACTTTTATTATAAACACAAATAAAATTTGAAAAAGAAAATTATATGAACGATGCGGGATTCGAACCCATGTCCTCCGGCGGTCCGAGCGGGTGCTCTAACCTACTGAGCTAACCGTTCGAGAATCCCGCATCGTTCATAAAATTTTGTTTTTCAAATTTTATTTGGTTTTTTAATTCTATAAGTGAGGGTTATCACTTTAAAAAAAAAACATGTTGTTTTTATTATAAATTTTAAATTTGTTGAACTTAAAAAGGTAATATATATATTAAAAGATCACATTATATAATTATTAATATAATATTAATAAACATTTTTTAAATACTTTTACAAAGATAAGTAAATAATATTAATAATATTGTAAATAAAAGTTTTAAACTTTATGAGTAAAGAAGTAAAAAAAATCTGTTTCCTTTTTTTATATTTTAATAAAAAGAGCGCAAGTAAAGAATGCTCGGAGAGTTTCTTGCGCCGCTTCTTTTCTCTCAGAGCGCCATTTGTTTCCGAAGCGTTAGTAGTATTAAAAATTACATCATAAAGAATTCTAAGGAAATCAATTTTGAGAAAATAAAAGCCTTTTATTCCTTTTATTACCTATTTTATACAATAATTATATAAGATTACTAGTGGACCCGACAGACGTTGTCCTGTACACAGGTCTTAAATGTGTAAGATTGATCCAGCCGTTAGGAGGAGTTCACTAACATACACATGAGCAGGAGAATTATATTATATGGATAGAATTGAGAATCTTAACCAACCTCAAATTCACTGGAACACACAAAAAATCATCAAAATCGGTCCAGCCTAAGCTGTAGTTCAATTGTGAATCTAAACCATTCTCGAATCCACCTGAATACACACAGAAAGTTTCATTAATCCAGCCGCTTAGGAGGAGTTCAGTTATAACAGACGCATAAAAGAAATATATATATTAAGATATGAACGAAATTGAGAATCTAAACCATTCTCAAATTCACTGGAACACACACAAAACTCATCAAAATTGGTCCATTTAGGAGGTAGTTCAATTGTGAATCTAAACCATTCTCGAATCTACCTGAAGACACACAGAAAGTTTCATTAAAATTGGTCCAGCCGTTTAGGAGGAGTTCAGTTACAACAGACGCACAAAAGGAATATAATATATATTAAGGTAACAAAAATGTAAATTGTTTCAAGAACTTTTACGATGAATAAATATAAAACTGCAATCTAGTTTTATTGTGAAGAACAATGAAACAACAAAATGAAAATAAACTCTTTCTTTCACTTTGACTTTGAACCAGAACATATTTTCATTGCAATAAGAATATTAACCCAAACTAGCAGAAACTCTGTATCTTTCGAAAAGTTCAAATTTCAATTTAACTTTAGCTGACACTAATTGCTTTCGGTTTGTAGGATCTGGTATTAATGTTTCCTATGCGGTGGAGTTAGGTAATCTCGTATTTCATTTTGTAGTATGTACTTAGTGTACCCTACACTAGTCGACGGCTCAAACTCGTTGTTGGACACAGCTAAGATGAATGCTATCTCATCTAACATCATGTGCGAAAGTGACGCTAGTGCGCTCAGGTCACGCTCAAAACCACGTGTGCTGTGATAAAATTTGAGTAATTTTGGTGCATTAATGTGGGCTTGGTGCTGGTCTCATTCGCATAACAGTGCTACAGTCAAAACGCGACGTATTTTGTGCGAGTCGCCTGCCTGGAGTCGTAATCGGGACCCCGAAACGTGAAGAAGTCTGTACGGAAGAACACTTCAAGTAAGTGCCTCCATTCTTCTATGGTGAAGGGATGATTTCGGGGTTGTGCTGGGAATGACGAAACGGCAGATACTGGATTAGGAAACACATTTTGTAATTGTGCAAAATATGGACTTCCTCAACTCGTGACACCCGCCCGCTTAAGAGCCTAGAATAGATCTGGAGCTCAGTATGCCCACCATATGTGGCGCGTACACCTCGTGATGGTATGCCATGACAGGCTATTGAGTGTATGAATATTTTGAAAAAAAAATACCACTGGATGCACCTGTTCAAAAAAAAACTGTTTGAATTTTTACCTAATTTTTAACTAATCTATCCCTGTATGGTAACAGATTCGCCATTTTCCAACTCTATAAGCTGTTTATTTACGCACAAAGAAGCGTTAAAACTACCGTGAAAATGTGGAAGTTTCGACGCGTTGTTTTTTTTATTACTTTGTTTCCATACAAAGCTAGATAATAATGAGACAAATAAATTATTTCTTTTCAATTTAATACTTCATTTGTCTAGAATGATCGACAAGCGTAACCTTAATATATAGTTCCTATAATATTTTTGTTCCAAAATATATATTCCTACCCTCAACGTCGCTCGTTCTCCTGGATGGTATCAGTGACCCTCAACGTCGTTCACGTGGACGGTATCAGTGTATATATATATATATATATATACATATAAATATACATTTATTGAATTTATCGCGAACATACAGACAGAGAGACGTGGCGGAGGACTTGTTTCTTAATATGTAGTGATGAGCTTTTGACCTTATATGTATCTTATTACTAGCTGACCCAGCAAACGTCGTATTGCCATATAACATATTAAAAAAAAACAATTATTAAAATTTTGGTGCAACCGATTCTCAGACCTACCAAATATATCGTACTACAATTATTGTATTCGATTGCCATCTTGCAACCCTATAACGGTTTGGTAAATGGAACAGAATAATAAAAAAATCGTGATAGAAAAATAGTTGTAGATCGTAGAAGGGCGAAAATTTAAATTTGTATGTGTCTTTCAAGGCTAAATCATAATAAAATTAAAATAAAAAAATTGTTAAAAAATAAAAAAAAGAACCCTTAACATTTAGGGGGATGAAAAATAGATAGTAGCCGATTCTCAGACCTAGTAAATATGCATATAAAATTTGGTAAAAATCAGTAGAGCCGTTTCGGAAGAGAAACGTAACTAACATTGTGAGACGAGAATTTTATATATAAGACTAGCTGACCCATCCCGTGAGCCTCTTGCCCGTTTGCCCCCTCTCATATAAAAAAAAAAAGCAAACGTTGTATTGCCGATATTAAAATCACGATACAAAAGTAAGTGTATGTATTTTTTAATGCTACCTCATAATCAAACAAATTTAAAAAAAATGACAAAAAAAAATTTGGTGTGGACCACCCTTAACATTTAGGGGGATGAAAAATAGATGTTGTCCGAGTCTCAGACCTACCCAATATGCACTCAAAATTTCATGAGAATCGGTCAAACCGTTTCAAACGAACTACAAACACCGCGACATGAGAATTTTATATATTAGATTACTAATCTTATATAGCTAAGGCGTGAAATCGTATCGAACAAACTCACATTCACATTAAAAAAATAAAATTAACTCTAAAACAAAGCTTGTTAGTGTTGCACGGGTAACTGCGTAATTAGCCAGCAATTATCAATTAGCGCCGATTCATTGGACCCGATCCGCAATCATGTAGTCTGTGTTTACTTCGCGTCCATTTAGAGACATGGTTGTAAAATATTATCGACCCTTGTACGTTGTGAAACTGGATTTTTTACATTAGTAATTTTCTAAGAAAATACCTAGCCGTGGAGAGGGCTATGTTCGGAGTTTCCCTCCGAGGTCTAATCAGAAATGAGAAGATCCTAAGGAGAACTAAAGTCACCGATATATCCCTGATGATTGCGAAATTGAAGTAGAAGTGGGCGGGGCACAAAGCTCAAAGGATTCATAGGAAAAGGCTCTGGAAGACGCAGTGTTGGTAGGATCCCACAAGATGGACCGATTTGGTTAATTTTACAGGCATAGGTTGCTTGAGGAGATCTTCGGAGGAGGCCTTTTGCGTTGCCGACCCAACCAATTGGGACAGACCCAAGCCATTCGGCATTGTGCACGTTGAAATCACCCAAGACTACGATTTCACAGAGGGGATCTGTGCAAGCACGTCGTCAATTGCCGTTCGAATGGAGCCCATGAGATGATCCGTTTCTGCGTAACCACCATGGGACCTGTAGACATACGCATAGATGTGGACGCAGTCCTCAACATCTACACGTAGCCAGAGATTAGACACGACCCTATCTTACCAAAAATTGCCAAGACGGTGACAGCAGATATCCTCCCCAGAGAACAGTTCGACAGATCCATAAAACTAGAACTAAACATTTTTTATTATTGTAACAAACTTAAGTATCCTATTGTGCAAAGGTTGGTCAATTCGTTCCTCGCTATTAATGGAGTTATAAGAATATTTTAATAGTTCAAATATTTTTATTCAAAATAGGATTTAAAATCACTTATTCAACATCAAAAACTTCAAAAAAAGCGCGTACACCTTCCTTAAAGGCCGGCAACGCTCTTGTGATTCCTCTGGTGTTGCAAGAGAAAGTGGGCGACGGTGATCACTTAATACCAGGTGACCCGTATGCTTGTTTGTCCTCCTATTCCTTAAAAAAAAACTATACCACTCATACGAAAATTTATGGCTCAGACTTGAGAAGAACGGGAACAAGAAATTCAGCATTTTCCTTTCTATCATCTAATATTTTCAACTTTGTTATATCAATATAATATGATAACAATATATCTGAGAATAATTTTTAAGAAACATGAAAATCAAGAATAAATATCATTGTGAGTCTTGAATATAATATGAATATTTTAAAAACAAGGGATGCACGCATTCAAACGTAAACGGACGTCCAAAAATACGATAAAAATGCAAAAAATTATATACAATATTAATATTGTATTAAATTATTAATATTATTATTATTAATATTGATTTCAATCAATAATAAATAGTGTACAATGTCTGACTCGCAGATATGAAAATTTGCTTGATATTAATCAAGTGCAAAAATGGACCCTGAATGCTCGACGAGTCGTTTTTCATTGAATTAAAATTTTTGTCATTCATAAGTGTCATTTCCGTGACCTACATGAATGAAGTGATTTTGATTTGATTTGATTTCAATACTTACGAAATGTAATTGACTTAGGTAAATCATTTTGTTGTCACTATATTTTCTTGTATTGTTTTGATCACAAAGAACTTATTGAAATTCAAGTGGATTTCTCGAAAGTATTAGTAGTAGGTGATTTTCGTTATAAAGAAATTCAACAGTGGACGGCTTATTTGCACAGGAAGCCGGCTAAATGAGTCACAGAGCGTGGCTCTTATGCCGGTCTAATGAGTACAACATCTTATGTCTCAAAGTTACGAGTGCAATTGTGATGCCGCTCAGAACTTTGGTTTTAATCACAAATCCTGAGTGGCACTGCATAGTAATGGGCAGGGCGTATCACTACCATCAGACATCCGACACTATTTCTCATAAATAATCTTAATAATATTACATTCCGAGGAGTCCAAACATTTCAGTGAAAAGTCAAAGCAATACCGTTTCGCCGACAATGTAACAGGAATGTCCTTCAGACATCTGGAATGTTCCTTAACTGACGCGTGGAAAGATCGCCCTGTACATCATTAAGGTGTGAAATTTCAAGAATGAATGGTCCGTAGCGGTATTCCTAGGGTTCCATTCAATAAACTGAAGTCCAAATTTCACAGTAGAACTTAAAGGTGATAAGTCAATTTTAAACATTCCATTTCCGTCTACTTGAGTTTATAGCTCCTATTCGAAATTCAGCAACAAAAAAAAATGTAATGTGTGCTGGGAAACAGTGAAACTTCAAAGGACAAAGCTTAAAAAAATATTTCAAAGTTTCCCGTCAATATTAAAAAAAAATATATTTCAAAGAAAAATATTTGGAAAAATTATTTCAGCAAAAAAAAATCCAAAAAAGTATCATTTTTAAATTAAATTAAAAAATAATTTAATTAAAAAAATATGTAAGCTTTAAATCATAATGATAAGTAATGCAACAGTGCTTTCATACCCCCTCCATGGTAGCGTTAAACGTTTAACGCAACCTTGTTGGAAGTCGCATTAGAAGTTTCACTTCAATAAAGGAACACAATATGTCGTATAAGTCTAGTCTCTGTGTAAATACACTGGCACTTATATCCTTTCAATCGAAACAAAAGTGCACTGCTGTTTTCTACAGGTATCGTGGAAATAACTATTTCGCTGGACTATCACTGCACATACATTTAGTTCATTTGCTACTGAAGCATTTTAGGCAGTCGATGTTACTCACAGCCTCACTTAATTTATGCATTATTCTTGATGCCAGCTAGATTATTTTAGCCTATTTCTGCCGTGAAGCAGTAAAGTGTAAACATTATTGTGTTTCGGTCTAAAAGGCGCTGTAGCAACTGAAATTATTGGGCAAATGAGACTTAAAATCTTATGTCTAAAGGTGACGAGCACAATTGAAGTGCCGCTCAGAATTTTTGGGTCTTTCAAGAATTCTGAGCACTGCATTTTAATGGGCAGGGCTTATCAATTACCATCAGCTAAACGTCCTGACGTTTTTCATTAAAAAAAAAACATTTTTTGCTTGAATTTATTAAATTCAATAAATTGACTATCTAACATGCAAGCTTTGGCACTAATCTAACATACGGTTAAACGCGATACAAAGCTATAATCTAATACAATAAAAAGAAAATAATTGTATTTTAAGTATAATTTTAATATAAACGCATCGGTCCCATAGAGTTGGTCATATTAAAAAGGCATTTAGAATTTTTTTGATGTCATTTCTAATAACTAC
The DNA here is from genome assembly GCA_949711755.1 of Leptidea juvernica. Taxonomy (NCBI): domain Eukaryota; kingdom Metazoa; phylum Arthropoda; class Insecta; order Lepidoptera; family Pieridae; genus Leptidea; species Leptidea juvernica. The sequence goes on from CATIXQ010000031.1 coordinate 4,596,159, forward strand.
TAGATTCTACTACCGCTTTGGAAACAAATGGCGCTCTGAGAGAGAAGAAGTGGCGCAAGAAACTCTCCCAGCATTCTTTTTTTGCGCTATTTTCAATAAAAATATACAATATTGTACAGTCATTTCTATCGCTATAAAATAATCACAATCTAGTCCCAGGCCGTCCGATCATTTAGATATTCAGCAGTGGAGTAATAGGATTTACGCCAGAGCCATTTTTTATAAAACATGTAAATTTATTTATAGATAATGCCTGAACAGTGGCTGGGACTTTATTGTAGAAGTGTATACATTTACCCTTAAAGCTATTATGTATCTTATGAAGCCTACTAGAATTAGTTACCAGCAATCCCTTATGTCTAGTGTTATAATAATGAAAATCACTATTAAGAGCAAAAAGGTGACGATTTTTGTCGGCGCCGGTCAAGTTTACTATAGTTAATTAAATATATATATATATACTAGTGGAACAAACAGACGTTGTCATGTACACACGTCTTAAATTTGAAAAATCGGTCCAGCCGTTAGGAGGAGTTCACTAACATACACATGAGCAGGATAATTATATTATATGGACGGCAATGAGAATCTAAACCAATCTCAAATTCACTGGAACACACAAAAAATCATCAAAATCGGTCCAGCCGTTTAGGAGGTCGTTCAATAGTGAATCTAAACCATTCCCGAATCCACCTGAAGACACACACTAATCTCAAATTCTTCCAGCCGTCTAGGAGGAGTTCAGTGACATACACACGCACACAAGAAATATAATATAAATAAAGATATATAATAAAAATAAAATAAAAGGAGTAACTTAGGCTACGTTTATTGTAGAAAAATTTATTTATTTTAGAAAAATAAAGTAATGTTGCAATGTACAAAAAACATTCCTACTCTAAAAATATTTTTTATGGCAAAACAACCTTTGCCGGGTCAGCTAGTATTTAATAATATCTTAAGAAAAGTTTAATAATTTGTTTGATATGGATAAACTCTGAAAACTTTAATCGGTTATAAAAAAATATTTTACCCCTAGAGCAAAATTAATAAGAAAAAATTCCTATTCGTTGTATGTAGTACACAATCTTGGACTAATCTGGGTCAAAACGCAACTATTTCTAGGCTCTGTAGGTCATATAACTCACTGGCCAAATCGCAGCACATTGTTTTATTCATTCATCTTGCTCAATATAAAAAGAAAATACTTAATTTACACACGTGACTTAGAAACCTTGTTTTCATATTTCATTTTTATTTTAAATTATATATTACAATATTTATAGATTTTAGTTTTTAAATTGATAAAATTACTGTCTTATAAACGTAGAAAAATTATGAATGCTGTGGTAGCTTATAAGTGAATTAACTCTTATCCATATTATTATTATATTTTAAGTTTAAGCATGTAAAGAGTGTAATTTGTTAGTTACCCAAATGAATAAATAAACATTATCATCAAGTTACATGGGCTATATTGAATTTTCAAAAAACACTAAAGTTCTCTACGAAAATTGTTATAATATTTCCCTAGTGAATGAAACCCACGCGGGGTTTGCTCGTAGAATTTATAAAAAGCGAATTAAGATGGTTCCCGTCGTGTAAGCATGCTGTAAATTTTATCTTGAAGAAATTATCCCGTAATAAAGTCGCTCGGAACATTGCATAGTAAATTTTTCAATTTCTTTTCTCGTGTCGTTTTATGTTTTTACTCATTTTAGAAAGCAGTAAACTTCATTTATACACCGAGATGGACGGTGACAGCTTTGAAAATGTTGACAAAAATTGACTGTTAACCTCTATTTTGAGCAATGCATGCACGCTAACGCAAAGTAGCATACTGATCGCTTTTTTTCTTATATTATAATAATCACTAGTCTTCAACTAAAAATCACTATTAGTCATCAATATTTTTAATGTATCGAAGACAAAGGTCCCTGAATAAGTGCCAAAAACGATACTTATATTCTGTTTATTTATATTAAATACGTTTTAAAGAATTAAGATGCACGTAATTATTTTATTAATATGTAATGTGTTATTTTATTAATATGAATTAATATGAAAATAATATAAACCAAAGAAAATACTGGGAAAGTTTATCATGTTTTGGCGAGTTGCCAGAATCGTTCGCTTTCATACAAAAATCAATGACATCCACAGTATTAGCATTTACATGATAATGAGAACAGAATGCATTGAAAACACGAATGAATTGAGTTTTCAATATTATCTAGTTCGACAAAAGAACGAAGTGATGTTTTGCGTATGCTTATGAAAAATTAATGGCCCTGTATATTCTATATGGTGTCTTTTGGTGTTTTTATGGGAACAGGAGGATAAACGAGAATACAGAAGGATTACCTGATGGTGAGTGATCACCCCATCTCATACTTCTTTGCAACACCAGAGGAATGACAAGAGAGTCGCCGATCTTATAACGCGATGAATAAACGTACCTACATATAAATTAGATAACCAAAAGTCGTTACTAGGTGCCGGCGAGGTTCAACCTATTGCACTATCGACTCTTTTTTTATCACAATTATCACGAGACGAGTACGACGTTCAGCTGATGGTAATTAGGATATCATCCCCACCATCTGGATGTGTGGCGGTCCTCCACAGTGCGGTTTTCAATGAGCTTTCTTCCTCGTACTACTAAGTTGTGGGACGAGCTTCCTTGTGCGGTGTTTCCGGGACGATACGACATGGGTTCCTTAAAGGCCGGCAACGCTCCTGTGATTCCTCTGGTGTTGCAAGAGAATGTGGGCGGCGGTAATCACTTAACACTAGGTGACCCGTACGCTCGTTTGTCCTCCTATTCCATAAAAAAAAATGATACGCCCTGCACATTAACATGCAGTGCCACTCCGGATTCTTGAAAACCTCGTTATTCTCATTTGCCCAGAAATGTCACTAGCTACGGCGCCCTTGAGACCGAAACACAATAATACTAACAAATAGTCATCGTTGTGATACCCATAATCTAGCCGGTGTTTCGGTATGAAGGGCGCCGTAACTAGTGAAATTACTGGGCAAATGAGACTTAACATCTTATGTCTCAAGGTGACGAGCGCAATTGTAGTGCCGCTCAGAGGTTTTGGGGTTTTTCAAGAATCCTGAGCGGCACTGCATTGTGATGAGCAGGGCGCACCAATTACCATCAGCTGACCGTCCTGCTCGTCTCGTCCCTTAATTTCATAAAAAAAAAACCTCGCCTAGTATCGGAATACTGGAATATTGAATACGGATTGCCAATTTCAATTTATTCTTCGAACAAAGCCAGTGGCAGTCTCTTGAACTAATGCAGACGGCATGATAATTAACTTTCATAAGTGTACAATATATTTCAAAAGCTAATATAGTCAGTTAATGAGTCAGCATTCATTCCTGCAGCTCTGGTTTTCATGTTAGACGTTTATACATTGATTAATTGGACACAATATACTGTTACACTGGCTCTGTTGACCCCGCTACAGAATAGTATCGATTGCTGGCGAGCTACCACAGCCTATATGATGGCTATCACAGGTCAGCGAACTATGTGCTATGCCAATAATATAAATAAAAACAACTGTATTTTATACAAGGTTTATTAAAGAATCTCAATATGTGTATATCACTCTTTAATGATAACGAAAAACACAGATGTATTCTTTGATAAATTGTCTACCTGAAAATGTTTCAAATAGAAAAATAGATATTTTCTCAATTTGTTAATTTAAATCTTTAATCTATTTCTATCTATATAATATTAATTTCAATTATAATTTTTATGTCAAATAACGCATTTTGTTTAAAACTACCATGAATTGACATGAATAGACAGAAAATGAATAGACAGTCAAACGTCCAGGCAACCAGAGTGGCCCAGTCGACTTGCGTATTTATTTTGTGTTATAATCTGTAGTATGAGTGAATTAGCTTGTCAAATACGATTTTTAAGACTCTATGGTAAGTAATTGTAATAGGCTTATCTTTAAATATCAAGTATCCGAGCAAAAATTAAAAGAAATAATTTATTGAAAATCGCTTTGCGGGGGGAATTGTCATTTGTTTATTTTTGTAGTGTCAAGTGTTTTGTTATTGTTTTGTGTATCATGTAAGTGTAATATTTTAATTACGTATTATATTTGGTTTATATATGAAATTAATCCTTAATTACATATAAAATTCTTCTTACGACATTAAATCGACAAGTTATAACAGTATGATCGATACTACTTTATCGATTTGGTTTAAATATCAAATTTTTATTGTAATCCAATTAATTAACAGTAAATCATTGCTTGTAATAGGGACAAAATATCATAAATATAATGCTTATAATATTCAACAATCTGGATGTATTGAGACAACCAAGTATTTCACCTTTTACTTGTGCATTCCGCAGATAAATTGTAGGTATATACTAAGAATGGGTGCTTTATTTTAGTTTAATGCAAATATCCCGTAAGTCGAAGTAATGACATATTTATATCAAAAAATAGGTTATATAGTCTTTTTCAATAATAATCAAGTTTAATTAATGTGTGCGCTAATATTTTACATAAAAACTTAATATAATGAAAATGTTATCACATTTCTACCTATAATCTCGAGCTTTAACCTTTTATTTATATATAACTTGGGTTCAAAAACATAATTTATGATTTTACACGTTGATTTTCTATACTTTTAACTACGTGAATGTATTTTTTATATAGCCATAGGTGGAGTCGTTATGTAATTATATCGCTTTTAATAATGATGAATCTCGCGCTCGCCGTCGGATAATCTTAATCGCGTCATCGGACGTTTCGCTACCTGCCAGCTGTCATTAATCGGACGTTGCAATAGTTAATAAAAAAAGACTACGTTTAAAAAAACAGACTTCAAAATCTGAAAAGTATAAAATAACTAAAAAGGAGAATGGGACTTTTGGGCCTGATGGTTAACAAGTTGAAATATACTTTAAAAAAAAGGGTGTATTTTTCTGATGTAAAATACAAAAAACTAGCTCATTTTGCAATCTACAAACCGAAAAAACGTTAAAATAAAGAAATACGACAAAAATTACGTAATCGAATGAATATTTAATCGATTAAAATAACATTAAGATCCAGTTGTTTTATTTCAAAAATATTAGTAAGGTACATAGTTAATGTTCGAATTATTATTATGAATAAAATATATTATTTTCTCAGGAAAAAACAGAACTGAGCAATTATTTTATTATCAATAAATCGATCAATAAATCGATTTATATAAAAAATCGATACTAGTGAAATCCGTGTTCCTCAACGCTAACTTCACTTTGACAATGACAGTCTGAGAGATCATTTCGTTACTTCGTCATTACTCATTGTCACTTCGTTTCTTGTTGTATTCGTTACGGACTTGTTAACTACTAGCTTCCAATTGAATTCCAAGGAAAGTAATTGTCTCTAGCAGTCTGTTTTACAGTTCATGTATGAGCTAATGAGTATATATTATTCTTATCTGAGCAAATAAAACTATCTGTTAATTTAGGTATACTATATTATATTATCTAATTACCAATTGTCTTATATTATAATGCAAAAAAATGTCGTTACAGTAGTAGATAGGTATACGTAGATAGGTAGGTATTTTTTATCTAAAACAAAAAGCAAGGTTGGTAGGTATCCATCTAATATAAGTTTGTGATAAATCCATAACAGCTAGTCATTTAATAAATCTAGAATAGATGAGCTGTCAACATATAGTTTAAGACATAACCTCATTTTTATATCTTCGGTTACTCAGCTCCTAGATTGACAAATCTTGCTAAATTTTCAATTATGGATTATTTAAATGTTATCTTTTAAATGGTGCTACTTTCTTCTTATTATCACTTGGGCCCAAGAATGTATGGAAGCGTTTCAATCTCCTTTAATTTAATACACCTCTTATGCAAATTTTTACCTTTAATTATTTATATGTGCTACCTATTTTACCGGTTTTAAGTTAGTGCCAAGCCAAATGTAACGGTTTTTGAACGTTTTAGTGTCAGTTAATAATAATATATAAAACTCCAAAAAAAAGCCGTACACAGAAAAAAAATTATGTCATCCAGGTAGACGATAATTTTCAAATAAATGTTCATAAAATGAAAACTACTGGGTCAAACTATGTAAAATTTTTATGGAACCAAAAAGCATCTATTTCGCATCAAAAAAATAATGATTACGTAAATCGGATCATAAATCTCAGAGTAATCGGTGTACATACATAAAAAAAATACCGATCGAATTGATTACCTCCTCCTTTTTGAAGTCGGTTAAAAATAAAGGAAACTATATGTTTTAAGTAATGTTAGTATGAATTGTAAAAAGTTTTATATAACCGTTTGTTTCTGAAATAAATAAAATAAATCACTTTGTAACGATATATTACGCCCTGATGATTAAAGCTGTATATACCAATGAAATGAAATGAAATCATAAATTACATATTGGCCAAAATAATCACATTTATGAATCTCAATTTTCTACATTTTGCTCTTAGATAATTTATACGTCTAGATAGACTCAAAAGCTGAGAACGCGTCGAAAGCAATAGCAGCGAAATGTTTGCCTCTATTTTCAGCAACACACTTCAACAAAGTGACAGACATGTCGCGAGTGTAAGCGTAGCTGTCATGCATACTAGAGTCATAAGCTTGGCTTGTTGTCATGCGTTGTCTAACAGCTAGAGACTGTATAGACGTATGACTTATCCAAGATATTGCTAACTAACCGAGAAGGGGCAGAAAAATTAATTGCCACTTTTTAAATCAGCATTCATAGCTTCAGAACAGAACAGAATTTTACTTAACATTTATTCAGTCTATGCAATTTCTTCTTTCAATCCATCTGGTATTTTTAGATTGGAATCAGTATTAATGTGTCAGATAAAGCGTTTTCTATACAATAAAGATTGATATTGACAAATTGAAACCCAATAATAACAAAAGTCGGATATTAAAAGCTTCCATTAGAAAGTTAACGGATAATTCTGAAGTATTACATTAATTTAAAAATATCCCGAACAAAATGTAACAAAGGTTCATTATTTGAACTCCAACAAGCACTCTTTGATTGCTTCCTGTTACAATACATTTTTTGTTCGGTCCCTCGAGCCGGAATCTGTTCATTTGGCTGCTCGATAAATGAATGAATATTGAAATAAAATGTAGATATCCATCACAAACTAGGCATAGCCTGAACTATAATAATATGTGCAAGACAACGATAAACATATATATATATATATTTGGAAACAAATAGAAATACGTCCTTAAACACATAATGGACATATCACTATGTCTATTATTATATATCATACGCACGGACCAGTAAAAAATAAGGACTCTGTGTCACCTTACATAACAGTGAGGCACCAAAATAAGCCGGTAAACGTGAAAATACAAAGCCCCACGCTTACACTAATACAAGCCGATCGGCCGCCATTATGAGATTTGCCATCGTCTGTGACAGATCAGTTTGCGTCGCAATTCAATATTTAAAAAATGCCGTCGTGGGTTGTGAAAAAGAGGAAAAACAATAATTTAAAAGTATTTGTGGATATATGATTATTTAAGGGAGAAAAAAATTGTGTAACTGGTATACCCCGTAACCGCACACACACTAGCTTAAAGGTGCTTCACTTGCTAATATCAAGGCGCGGAGTCCTTTCATTTTTTAATAGTCCGTGATCATACGATAGAAATAAGGACATAAGGATGTCTCCTTAAACAGTTTCACTGTGTATACATAAGATTTAAATTTACGTAAATAAAATTCTGTCGATATTACATGGTCACCATATTATGTTAATAAAAAAACGAAGCCCACTGAGCTTCTTATGGCCGTTCTTCTCAGGTCTGAGGCATACTTTTTCGTATGGGTGGTAGTTTTAGTAGTCCTATCCTGTTTTTATCGGTTGCCTAGCAGCAAGAGTCTCTATCTAGACGTATTAATTATCTTAGATATAAGGACGTACTAGTAAAAAAATAAGTACTCCGTGTCACCTTACATAACAGTGTAGCACCAAAACAACTACGCACACACTTACATTACTTCAGGCAGATAGGCGGCCATTATGAGAATTGTCATCGTCTGTTACAGATCAGTTTGTGTCTCAATAAAATAAAAAAGTGTAAAAACAATCACATAAAAGTATTTGTGGATATATGATTATTTAAGGGAGAAAAAATTGTGTAACTGGTATACCCCGTAACCGCACACACACTAGCATAAAGGTGCTTCACTTGCTTATATCACGGCGCGGAGTCCTTCTTTTTTTACTATTCCGTGGATATAAGTAAGGTTTAGTTATTTATTTTGAGTCATTAATTGTATTTATGTGTACCTCACGTTTCAAAATAAACATAATTATTTCTTTCTTTCCTTCTAACTAGATAAATAAAAAATAGGTCCATTGTTCTCCATGTTTCATCGCAATGTGTCAAGATCTTTTCCAGCGTTTAAAATTCTTAATTAAAATTCTTTGTTTTTCATTTGAATGCAAATTCCGCATTTGCATATTCAGTTATCATCAAAATATTACTTTCCGCCGTGTTACTTTAATTTGAATAACAAATTGTATAAAACTATTTTTTCCAGATAAAATTGTGGTAAATTTACAAGTATTTGTACCTTAAATAAAATTTGAAAAATAAAATTTTCTATGAACGATGCGGGACTCGAACCCACAACCACCGGCGTTCCGTGCTTTTTTAACTTTACTTAATTGTTTATATTTACAAGAGCGACATCTCAAGTCAATTTCCTAATATGCAAATATTGGGATTGAGCAGGTTATCAACTGTAAAGTAGATCCTGTAGATGAAGCCACAACCTGAGAGTTGAACAAAGCATATAAGACTTTATAACGATACGTTACTCGAACGGTTGACTCAGTCGGTTAGAGCACAGGCACGGAACGCCGGAGGTCGTGGGTTCGAGACCCGCATCGTTCATAAAATTTTGTTTTTTAAATTTTATTTGTGTATTAATCCTAGAAGTGAGGGCTTAATATTTGGACCTTATTTAGGACATAAATAATGATTGTTCACTAGCACTCGATCGAGAACTATATTTATATTATATATATATAATTCTTCTGTACGTGTGTTGACAGTGAACTCCTCCTAAACGGCTGGACCGAATTTTTTGTGTGTGTTCAAGTGGATTCGAGGATGGTTTAGATTCGCAATTGAACTACCTCCTATAAAACGATTTCGATGATTTTTTTTTTGTTGTTTTCAAAAGTTTCAGTGAATTTGAGATTGGTTTAGCTTCTCAATTCAGTCCATATATAATTCTCCTGCCCATGTGTATGTTAGTGAAAACCTACTAACGGCTGGACCGATTTTTAAAATTTAATACGTGTGTACAGGACGTCTGTCGGGTCCGCAAGTTAAGTGTTGTATAGAGTTATTTGTTAAAACGTGAGTAAAGCCGTATTACTAAATAATTTAATAATAAGTCACGAAAGTTTTAAAAATTTAATAGAATATATTTAGTGAAAAGTTCAGTGTGTGTGTATTGTGAATTGTTGAAATACTCGTATTGTTTGTTTGATAGATATGTTATTGAAAATAACTTTTAAAAATAAATTGAAATTAATAATTTAATTATGAAATTTAAAATTTTAATACTAATAATTCTAAGTGTTCTATCGGCAGTCTCTACAACTGCAATTTTTTTTTTTTTTATTAATCTTCATCGGCGTGCTTATGTCAAAAGTATAATAATTGGTTGAATAAGGGTGAATATTTCAAATTGGTCAACACTTCATCAATTATTTGTGGAAGTGGACCTGTTTGTGGAAGTACCAGTGGCTCCTTTGCACCGGATGCCGGCTCGATTATGGGTTTCACAACGGCGCCCATTTCTGCCGTGAAGCAGTAATGTGTAAGCATTACTGTGTTTCGATCTGAAGGGCACCGTAGCTAGTGAAATTACTGGGCAATTGAGACTTGACATCTTATGTCTCGATGACGGTGACGAGCGCAGTTGTAGTGCCGCTCAGAATTTTTGGGTTTTTCAATAAATTATTACCATCAGCTGAACATCCAACTCGACTCGTCCCTTATTTTCATAAAAAAAAATCTAAGCCAATTTATAGTGATTACTTTGATCCTATTGAATAGAGAAGTTTTGTCCACAGTCAAATATATTGTTCGTCTAACCATCGAATCTAATCGCCAAAGAAACACTTAAAGAAATAGTATTATTTAAAAAAAAATTAACAAAATAACAACCGCCTTCAAAAACACTATTCCAAAACAATAGATATAATGTGCACAAAAAAGTATAAAAATAACCACTTGGGAAGCACCAGCTTTCAAATAAAAAAAGAATTGACAAAGTCGAAAGTTTTGAGATAACTAACATAAAAAAAAATACCGACGAATTGAGAACCTCCTCCTTTTTTGAAGTCGGTTAAAAATATACCCGCAACGTAATAATTTTGGCTGAAATAGTTTATTCTGTTTTAATTTGTCTGGGTGTAGGTGCGAGCGAACAGGCGTAGAATGGCCGAAACGCTTCACTAGAGAGCACTCGGCCTCTGACATAGGGTTGCCATAGTGAAATACTCTTTTATTGATTTTTCCCTTAAAGTTGGGACGACCATACGATACTGCTTGCCAGTTTTGCATCACTCTTAATATTTGGAACATAAAGTTTAAAATTTCGTAAAGGTTAGAAAATCCGTAATTTTACATATGTCTGTACTGAATAGCTAGAAAGCTGAAATTAGAAACATGGATTTATTTCAAACGTAGATTTATGGAATACATAAAAAATATTGAATGTTTTTAAAAGCTTAACATTCAAATCACAACTAGGGCAAGGATAGGGAAAAAGTTGGGGGATTTCCATAACCAAAATTGTCTAAGGAAAAAATTATTTATTTGGTCACATTAAATAAAACTAACACTACATTTTAAGAAATTTAAATTACTAACATTTGTTTGTAAAATAAGGGTAAATAAGGGTTATGGAATATATTTATTTATTTATTAAGTTACCAACTAGATACATAATTTTACATATACGAATAAGATAAACATTAATAAGTGTTACTATTTCTAAATTAAAGGTATGCACATCGTTACTAAACTAAAAAACTAGTGCTAAAAACAAATTAGAAAAATAACAATAATGAATTTACTACTAATACTAATTACATAGTTACTAATCTATGTTTAAGCCTTTTAATGACAAGGACACCTGTTTTTAATAAAAGTTAATACTTGAAAATATATCGATGTTATGATCTAATTTAAATATTTTATAATAGCTTACACATATGAGTCGAATGGGAGAGTTTAATCCGTAGTTATTTCTATAAAATTTAATAAATATTGGGGAATAAGTACCTATTCGACAATTAAATAACGGTACACAATTGCCAATATTTTGAAGAATATCTGGACAGTCTATTAGGTTGTTTATGATTTTGTAAAGAAAAATCAACTGGGCCGCCTTTCTACGCATTTCCAGGGAATCAATTTCAAGATTAATTTACTAAATAAATAATAACGCATTGATTGTTTTTTACGAGTAGTTAATAATTTAATTTAAAAATTTATTCTGATATTATAAAATGGAATAATTTGTATTTTTGTTCCTACTTTTGTTTGTAATGCATAAACTTGAAAAGTAGTTGACCCATTTAAAATTTTACTTAACTCGTATAATGGTATATTTTCTCTGAGTAAATCTGTATTTTTTTGTTAACAAAATAACGATCTTAAAAAAAGGTGTTAAAAAGAGCAAGTGCACTAAGTTTTGGCATCCTATGCCACTCAATAAATTAAAAAAAAAAAGATTATGGCGTTGCAATTTTTACATCTTGATGTTTCTAGTTTCACAGCCTGAACAAAGTCCAATCCAATGACAATTTAAAAATATACATATCATATACGACAAATAACCGTAGCCGGACTTTTTAATTATACATTTCTATTTGGACTTTTACACTTCTCTAAATAGATTATCTTTTTAGTAGTCGTTCGTGATGATGGTTTAGGAATCAACGTAGTGCGGGTGAAATTTTAAATGGCTCAACTACTTTTCAAGTTTATGCTTTACAAACAAAAGTAGGAACAAAAATACAAATTATTCCATTTTATAATATCAGAATAAAATTTTAAATTAAATTATTAACTACTCGTAAAAAACAATCAATGCGTTATTATTTATTTGTGCGCAATGGAAAGATGTAATTAATTTAATAATGTAAATTAATCTTGAAATTGATTCCCTCTAAATCTGTCGGTGAAATATTACTGCTAGGATTAACCTGAAAAATATGTCTCAACATTCCCAGGATAAAACCCTACCCTTTCAGAAACGTATTTCACAGCTCTAAGGTGCCATTCATGCATTTCAATGAAAAGGCCTGTCATAACAGATACACAGGTAAATATATAGATGTCTATCTAAGAATTACAATGAAATCTTTCCATTCTGTTCCTTAGAGGTAGAGATTCAGGCAAGTACTAGGTACGTAACCAACGGAGATATATCGGGTATTAGAAGTGCTCTAAGACCTTCCCGATAAGTAATGTTACCAATAGGCCGAAAGTGTTGCACAAATATACGAGCGAATACATTGTATGAAAGTCCATTACCTACTAATATGGTTAAGAAAGCGGAATTATTTTATTATTGTTAAATATTGTATTATTATCAATTCTCTGGGTTCTTCAATTGTTTCATTATTCGACTCTTGAATTATTCGACGGGTATTTGCTCAACGTACTGGAATTTTGGAATCTTATTTAAAGCTGTTTAAAAGGCATCATCTAGTACTGCGTTTTCATTCGACAAGAGTAATCATAAAAAAATTAATAATCATAGTTAATCCAACTCATGAAAAAGCAACTGCAAAAAGCAAGCAATTTTATGAAACCAAGATGCAAGTGACACTTCCGTCACAAAATAAAATAAATTGTGAATTACCAAGTCAAGATTTTTGCGTAAAAGTTACATTTTTATTATTATTTTAGTTAACCCTACGTTTAAAAACCTTTCCAGATCTCGTTTTATAGTTACAATTACACGCGTTTTAATCCCTTAAACGTGTTTTATTATATGTGTAACATTCGCGTTAATCAAAGAAAATACTATTTGTTACAAAATTTATATTTGAGATCTGGCAACCCTAGTTCAAAATGGCGGTTGAAGAGAAGGTAATGAGCGGCAGGAGTGGTCAACCGCCATTACGAGTTCAACACGAATTCGTGTAATAAATGCTCAACTTGTAGGTATACTAGCTCTTGGCTCTTATTTACCTGCATTAAAGTCAGGTTCGTATTGTCAGGAGTTTTGATAATTATTATTAGAAAAAAATCATATTTAGGATTCGAATTGAAAGGTTTATTTTTTCTGATTAGATAAATAGAATATTAAATAATAGAACGGTGTGTGTTTATTAAGATAACAAGAGAAAAGTGAAAACCTTATCAAGGACTGGTTTATAATATGAAATATTGTGACAATTTTTTTGCTCTATGATGATAATGAGTATTCATTCATGTAATTTGTGTCATAGTTTTCGTGCGTTAAAATGTAAATTAATAATAAAAAACCACAAGAGGTAATGAGTAGAGAAAACGCATCAATTCATATATATGTACTACATGAAAGTAAATATAGAGCTCTTTATAAACATTATGAACAAGTACTAGCACCCATTCACATGACCCATGGACCAGCCATCGCAAAGACAATAATTTAGGGACGGGACGAACTGCCACAACAAGCAATATGTTCTCCAAAAATTATAGGGATCCTTATTACATCTATATAAGTCCACGCAGAAATGGGAAAAATACATGCATTGCTTTAATTAAAATACATATTACCAAATACTATCTCGCATGTATTGAAAATACGAATTACAAAATATTTTTAAGTCGTGTATATAAAATATATAGTTTTAAGACATTTTTTATATTTGGTTTCAAGGATGGTAAGCGCTTTGCTGTTATCGTTTAGGAAACTGACTAACGGCCGTTTTCAATAACGTATCTCTAGTTACGGATACATTGCTGTCACCGTTTTATGACAAGATCTTATCTATCCATAGTTATGTCCATATAGTTATACAGCCGTTTTCTATAACCTATCTATCCTTAGTTTAACTTACTAGAGGTAGACAAATCTATCCTTTTACGCTTACTTACATTTCAATAACCTATTAACAGATACGAGTAGCATTGGACTATGCCTATATTGGGCATAACTATGAATAGATTAGATCTTGTCATTAAACGGTAATAGCATTATATCCGTAACTAGAGATGCGTTATTGAAAACGGCCGTTAGTCGAATGCTTTATGTCGGTAGGTTATTGAAATGTAAGTAAGCGTAAAAGCATAGATTTGTCTACCTCTAGTAAGTTACACTAAGGATAGATAGGCTATTGACAACGACCGTAACTCTTACTTAATTTTTGATATCTGTGGTTGTTCAGTCTCCTTGTTCACAAAAACAGTTCATAAAATCATCATCTTAACTAGTACTGTTGCTCCTGCTTCTCCCAGGTATTATTTCATGTTTTTTAATTATTTTCCTCTCATTTTACTTATGAAAGCTATCGAGCGCTCTTTTCTGCAGAACGCACCCATTGAAAGGATCGTTAAATGTGTTTTGAAGCCACAAGTATTTGAAATACTAACAACAAAATACATATTCGTAGTTTAATTACGTATTTTAATAACAAGTAATTCAAATACTGCCCAACCCATACCAGGATACGATATGTCTTTTTGTTATAGCAAGACAAAGTAAGTTATTTACGGCAAAAAAATATAATACGCGGGTAAAGCCGCGGGTGACACCAAGATTTGTATTATACTTGTATATTGGTGTAAAGGTGGGCAAGATAAGGGGTGTAAGCATTTCGTAAATTGGCCTAAGTGTAGCAAATGTAGCAGGCCCGGGGCACCACTCACGTGGAGCGAGGGCCATCACTAATTCAGTTAGTCGCTAATGTGTTTGATGCCCGCGACTACTCACTGAATACATCAACGAACACTTGCTGCTAACAGCCAGATGTGTACACAAGATTGTGGGACGAAATTATCAAGATATTTTGTAACATAGAGCTCTAATTTGCCATTTGAAACTTCTTTTTAACCTCCTTAGCGGCGTTGACTACTTATCTTGGGATGGGTATAAATTCCACCTTCGCACGACACGCCACAATTTAGGATATCATCCCCACCATCTGGATGTGTGGCGGTCATCTATAGTGCGGTTTTCAAGGAGCTTTCTTCCACGTACTACAAAGCTGTGGAATGAACTTCCTTGTGCGTTTTTCTGGGACGATACGACATGGGTACCTTCAAAAAAAGCGCGTACACTTTCCTTAAAGGCCGGCAACGCTCCTGTGATTCCTCTGGTGTTGCAAGAGATTGTGGGCGGCGGTGATCACTTGACACCAGGTGACCCGTACGCTCGTTTGTCCTCCTATTCCATAAAAAAAAACATAACCTCAAATGCTCTTATATTTGGAGAAATATTCTGAGTAACAAGTCATTCCATAAAAAAAAAAATTAAACTCACGTTGAAATTATGGGTGTAATTTGGTTATTTTACTGTAAACTATTGAATGTAAATTAGTTGTAATAGTAATGAAGTGTATTTTTGTGTACGATAGCGCAATAAATGAATATTGTATTTAACTACAAAAAAGCTAATACTTTTGTATTGATAAATAAAGCAAGCAAAGTTTTCACTTCTGCTGGCACTCCCGGAGTGCAACCCGTATTTTTTTTCTGTATAGGACGGTCTTCACTTATCTCTATGTAAGTATTGCTCATGTGTAACAAAATACTTTGTTATTACAGAACGCATCGAGATAGCAAGGCAAGATCTTGGAATAAGTTCTACTGATCAAAATCAGTAGCAGTAGTAAGGCAAACCAATGAAATAAGAATTTGAGGTGTACGTGGTGAGACTTTATTAATGTATCAATTAATGGCCAAATCCATGGCCGGAAGACGTCCACTGCTGGACAAAGGCCTCCCCCAAAGATTTCCACGACGATCGGGCCTGCGCTGCCCTCATCCAACGTATCCCGGCGATCTTGATGAAAATATTAATAGCCAATTATTGCTGAGGAACTAAGCCAATGCTGCTCTTTTTTTTATGAAATAGGAGGACAAACGAACGTACAGGTCACCTGGTGTTAAGTGATCACCGCCGCCCACATTCTCTTGCAACACCAGAGGAATCACAAGAGCGTTGCCGGCCTTTAAGGAAGGTGTACGCGCTTTTTTTTGAAGGTACCCATGTCGTATCGTCCCGGAAACACAAGGAAGCTCATTCCACAACTTTGTAGTACGAGGGAGAAAGCTCCTTGAAAACCGCACTGTGGAGGACCGCCACACATCCAGATGGTGGGGATGATATCCTAACTTGTGGCGTGTCGTGCGAAGGTGGAATTCGGCGGCAGGAATCAGGTTAAACAGCTCTTCGGAACAGTCCCCCTAATAAATGCGGTGCCAATGCTGATCGTCAAAATATCACCAGAAACCATTAATATCATACAACCTGCAACGTAAGCAATCTCTGTATATATAAGAGATTTCCACGTATATAGTCACTCATCACGATATCTCTGGAACCATTAAAGCTAAAGACTTTAAATTTGGTAGGAATATTCTTTTCACCGAGTAGAGGTCAGCTAAGAACGGACTTTCCAAAATTCCACCAGCAAGAGTTTTTATTATTATGAACAGAACAACATCTGTCGGGTCAGCTAGTTCATAATATTTAAAATCAAAGTCAAGTATTATTTTGCAGTGTTTTCATATAGGTAACATTTTTAAGATTGTCACCGATTCGGAAAGCAGAATATTTTGATAATAATACTTACATAAGCATTTACTAGGAACATATAACATAGTAAGTTAAGCAAGCTAGATTATGTTAAATTAAACCGCAAATAACTAATTTATAAAACCTAAGAAGGCACAATAATCGATTAAAGCTTAACGAACCGACTGAGCCTTTTTATACACCAAGAGCACTTCGCCCTTATGCCTACCGTAGATTATATAGAGATATTTTAAAATTTGTGAAAATAATTATATAATCAATAATAAAATCGAGAATAATGCGAAAATGGACACCGCTCAGCGTATGCTGTAGCAAATGCTACAGCGCTGGTTTTCAGCGTAGCCCACTACGAGACAAACTGGCGCTGTGGCTTAGAAACGTTTGAAATTTTTTTTATATACAGCATAACACACACATAAAACTGAAAACCTACCCAAATAACTTATATTACGAAGAATATAATATAATAACTCTGTGCTTCGAATTATTTTTAAATAATATGCCTTGCCTCTGCCTTTGAAGCATTTTGATTTGCTGCTAAAAGACTTATATATTTATACATATTATAATTCAAATATTTTGATACAAAATAGGATATAATATCACTTATTAAAAGTAAAAAACTAACAAAAAAAGGTTTGTGTACTTATGTACACGCGTTAGAAGTTATACTTTTTTGGCGTATGGAAATATAAATCAAATTTTCACAAATAGTTAAGATCAAAGATATTATAAACACTCAGCATTTAAGATTAATATAAACAAGTATTTTTTTTTCTTATTTATACATAAAATTTGTTAATATTCCAGAAATAAAACAAAACGAAAAAAAAAATTTTGGATAATAATGTAATAATTTTTAATTAACGATGTAAATAAATTATACATACCGACAATTAACCTCAAATCTATAAATGCGCTCAAAACAGTTTATTCAAATCAGTTTTATCACTAATATTTAATATATATAGATATACTAATAAATTATTAGTAAATACTATCACCGTCTTATATGTAATTAATTTAATAAAAACACCAAAATAGTATTTATTTATTCACACTGTTTAATTGTACTGTTAGAAAACACGTGTTCTAAATATAAAAATACTAGAATATACAATTTGAACATAGTTATCGATATTCATGCCACCTAGAACTAACTTCACGATGTAGAATTCAGGTGTCGGTGTGCGCGCGCATCCTAAAAATTCACTCTCATAATTTTTCTCCATCGCGCCAAAAGAAGTATAACTTCAAAAAATTATTGAAAAAGGCATTAGATTGCGGAAATCCATAATTATCCAAATGTTTTGAGCCTTCTTTGGTGTTAATTCCGCCACTAATCGTCTTTAAATAGTTCGACACGTGTTTCACCTCTACACGAGGCATCCTCAGGAGATGCTGACTCCTCAAGTATTGGCGGAATTAACACTAAAGAAGGCTCAAAACATTTTGATAAAAAACTAACACTCATTCCAAAAGGTATGCCTCAGACCTGAGATGAATGGACGCAACAAACTCAGCGGACTTCTTTTTTTTTAATAAAAAATATAGTTACAATGTGAAATCATATAACAAGATTCATTATTTA
The DNA here is from genome assembly GCA_949711755.1 of Leptidea juvernica. Lineage (NCBI taxonomy): Eukaryota > Metazoa > Arthropoda > Insecta > Lepidoptera > Pieridae > Leptidea > Leptidea juvernica. Next base: position 4,614,600 of record CATIXQ010000031.1, read on the forward strand.
ATCGCCTGTGGGCGGTAGCTCCATTTCCAATATGTGGTATGATTAAGAAAGTCATTTATGTTATAATAGCCATTACCACATAATGGTTTTTTAAAAAAAATTATGAATTTCATAATTTATTTTGCACATTTTCTGGGATGTTGTTGTAAAAGCATATACAACGTCCCACATAAGATATACTAACTCGACTTAGCTGAGAAGTAGGCAGTATAAACTTATGTTTGTTCCTAGCGTTAACATTATAGTTATGAGCGTTTCTAGCAAAGGAAAGAGGAAGTAAAGTAATCACGTCTTACTTCCAGGAAAGGCAGATATTTCGGACCTATATTCGGATTTGGAATCAAGAGTTATAGATAATTATTTATTGATTCGGAGGTTAGGAGAAAATATATGGAAGTTCATTTACGGGTTTGAATCCCGGTAGGTGCAAGCATTTATATGATGAATATAGATGTTTGTTTCCGAGTCATGGATGTTTAAATGTATTTATCTTATATCTTTAAACGAGCAATTCTTGTATATATATATATAATCTGGATCTCAGAAACGGCTCCCAACGATTTTAATGAAATTAAGTATACAGGTAGTTTCGGGGGCGAGAAATCGATCTAGCTATGTTTCTTGTCAATTTAAAAAAATGTAATTTTAAACGTGTTTTAATGAGAAACTGCTTCAACAACATCAGAATACAAAGGTAAATTTCGCCACGATATACAAGACTTTAATAGCTCAGATGGGACATTGGGTGATCCGGAAAGCAGAAGACCCCGGTTCAAATCCAGATGTCCTATTAGGTTTCTTTCGTTCAAGTTTTGTATCTTCTTAAAAATCCGAGCAAGGCTCGGTCGTCCAGGTCCTGTATGATTATATGAATATATGTATGTTTAAGTAAGTATATTGTATTAAATATATCATTGTCTTGTAAGCCATAACACAGGCTATATATGCTTAACTTGGGGCAAGATAATTTGTGCAAAAAGAGTGTCAATATTATTATTACTATTATTTACTAGGCTGTATTTATTACCATAGAGCAGGTATATAGAGATACTTAGGGATATACAGACCTAGCATAATATCCGTCGCGTATGAGATAAACTACCCAATTATTGGCACTTAAAGAAAAATATCCTTCCCATTTAAAATGAATTATAGAAGATATATGAAAATTTTTGTTTTATAGCACAAATTGCCACATTATAAATAAACATTGTTGTCGTTTTTATAAATCAGAAGAAAAAACGAGATTTAAATTTATTGATTTTTATTAATAAATTTTTGATGTTGTATTTCTGATATATTTTGACCACATGGGAAGCACCAGCTTTCAAATAAAAAAAGAAATATCAAAATCGGTTCCCCAGTCGAAAGTTTTGAGGTAACAAACATAAAAAAATAACGAAGAATTGAGAACCTCCTCCTTTTTTGAATTCGGTTAAAAATTGTTCACTTTTGCATAATGCATTTAAAATTATCACAAACAGTCACCCCTATTACTTCCTAACGGGAATACGTCGAATTACGAATAACCCTCTATGTATTTAAAAAAATATGTCTAATTATTATAATCCCTACATAATTATGCTTATAAGGCCACATAAATATGCATTAGGATAATTAAAAAGCTCCTGAAATATAACAGTAATGTCTGGGCAGAGAAGCGAAGCCCGGGCAAATCGATTGGTTTATAAATAGAATCTCACAACCCACACAGTAGTCAATATTGGGGGGTGAAGCCTCTATTTTGTATACGAAGGCTGCACTAAAAGTATCGGAAATCAAGGAAGTGACACAACATTACTATTTAAAAATGTATTTATTGCTTTTCGAAGTATTCTCCGCGAAATTTGACACATTTTTCCATACGATCGAACCAATCATTGAAGCAACCATTCCATTCGGAAGTTGGGGTCTCCAAAATGGCCGTTTTGTAGGCGTCCACAGCTTCTTCAGCTGATGGAAATCTCTGACCACGCAATTTATTCTTTATTTTAGGGAAAGTATAGATATCATAAGGGCTTAGGTCGTAGTTAGTGGTGTTTACGAGCTGTTAGCTGGGTGGACCAAGAATTTGTTTTTTAAACAACTGGGAGGCTCCTTTGCACAGGATGCCGGCTAGATTATAGAAACAACAACGGTGCCTATTTCTGCCGTGAAGCAGTAATGTGTAAGCATTAATGTATTTCGGTCTGAAGGGCGCCGTAGCTAGTGAAATTAATGGGCAAATGAGACTTAACATCTTATGTCTCAAAGTGACGAGCGCAGTTGTAGTGCCGCTCAGAATTTTTGGGGTTTTTCAAGAATCATGAGCGGCACTGCATTATAATGGGCGGGGCCTATCAATTACAGCTGAATCTCGTCTCTTATTCATAAATAAAAAAAAAATATGCAAATAAAATTTAAGAAACGACAGAAGTACAAAACTATTTTTTGTTCTATATCTTTATATGTATATATATATATATATATTTCTTGAGTGCGTGTGTATGTCACTGAACTCCTCCTAGACGGCTGGACCGATTTTGATGAAGTTTTTGGTTGTTCCAGTGAATTTGAGATTGGTGTGTGCCTTCAGGTGGTTGGTCGAGAATGGTTTAGATTCACTATTGAATTACCTCCTAAGCGGCTGGACCAATTTTGATGATTTTTTGTGTGTTCCAGTGAATTTGAGATCGGTTTAGATTCTCAATTCCGTCCATATAATATAATTCTCCTGCTCATGTGTATGTTAGTGAACTCCTCCTAACGGCTGGACCGATTTTTCAAATTTAAGACGTGTGTACAGGACAACGTCTGTCGATTCCACTAGTGTATATATATATATATCCATAGATAATTTATACATCTAGATAGAGCCCCTTCCTGGCAACGCATGCCAGGCTTAGGTACTAATTTAGTGTGCATGGCAAGTCTCGTATTACACTCACGATGCAAATGAAACTTTGTTTTCATTGCTGTGTGTGTGCGTTGCTGAAATTAGAGGCTAACATTTCGTCACAGTGGCAGCAGTAAAGCAGGACTTTACCAGTGGGAGGCTCCTTTGCACAGGATGCCGGCTAGATTATGGGTACCACAACAGCGCCTATTTCTGCCGTGAAGCAGTAATGTGTAAGCATTACTGTGTTTCGGGCTGAAGGGCGCCCTAGCTAGTGAAATTACTGGGCAAATGAGACTTAACATCTTATGTCTCAAGGTGACGAGAGCAGTTGTAGTGCCGCACATATTTTTTGGCGTTTTTCAAGAATCCTGAGTGGCACTGCATTGTAATGGGCATGGCGCATCAATTACCATCAACTGAACGTCCTGTTAGTCTCATCCCTCATTGTCATAAAAAAAAAAAAAGATTTTGAGGTGTACATGGTGAGACTTTATTAAAGTATCAATTAATGGTCAATAATTGCTCCAGAACTAAACCAATGCTGAACGTCAAAATATCAACTGAAACCATTAATATCTTACAACTAAGCAGTTCATAAATATTTAAAATCAAAGTCAAGTAACATTTTTCAGTGTTTTCACATAGGTAACTTTCAAAGATTATCACCGATTAGAAAAGCAGAATATTTTGAGTATAATTCTCTTCGTCTTAGTCCAGAACTCAAAGTCAAAGTCAAATGAACTTTATTCAATAAGGTTTAAACTAACCGCTCTTTACTCGTCACTACAAATATTTCTTTTAAATTACTGAGTTTACCATATGTTCGCAAAAAGTTGACCTCGTGAGAAGAACATATAAGAAAATCAACGGCCACTCTTTTCAATCAAATAAAGAATCTTACAATGGCTGTAATATTCTTATATATAAAAATGAATTCCTGTTCGTTAGTCTCGCTAAAACTCGAGAACGGCTGGACCGATTTGGCTAATTTTGGTCTTGGAATATTTGTGGAAGTCCAGAGAAGGTTTAAAAGGTGAAATAAATATATATAAAAATAAATATGAAAATGCTCGGAATTGAATAAAAACAACTTTTTTGTTTTTCCTTTGATGGGTCCCCCGTCGTTCAGAAATCAAATTTCAATTTGCATACTTTCAAATGGATAATTATTTAGAATTCTTATATCTCTCTAACTTTCTCAGGAGGGAAATTAATTTTAGTTAACTATAGTTGGTAGATAAACTACAGTAGTTAACTATCTATCAGATTATTTTTATGTAGATTCATAAATCTTCATTCAATATAAAGTTAACAAAGTTTTAAGAAATAAAGATTTTATTATTATCATGTGTGTACGCGGTCGAAGTCGCAGGTATCAGCTAGTATACAAAAAAAATAGGTTGTAAGATGTTGCATGCAATATATGAGTTGTGTTTAAATAGTATAAATTATTTCATAAAGAATTAACTGTTTTTAACCTGATTCCTGCCGTCGAATTTCACCATCGCACGACACGCCACAAGTTAGGATATCATCCCCACCATCTGGATGTGTGGCGGTCCTCCACAGTGCGGTTTTCAAGCTTTCTCCCTCGTACTACAAAGCTGTGAAAAGCTTCCTTGTGCGGTGTTTCCGGGACGATACGACATGGGTACCTTCAAAAAAAGCGCGTACACCTTCCAAAAGGCCGGCAACGCTCTTGTGATTCCTCTGGTGTTGCAAGAGAATGTGGGCGGCGGTGATCACTTAACACCAGGTGACCCGTACGCTCGTTTGTCCTCCTAATCCAAAAAAAAAAACTGTATAAATATAAATTACCGTATATTGGATGCATCGACCTTTAGAGCTTGAATTCATTGTTTGTGTAAGGATGCTCGGATAATTGTGACAGTAATCACGACCATCATGTTCAATGGTCGTGATTACTGTCACAATTATTAGTAACCGCGGACATTATTAAAAAAATCCACTCAGTTATAACTTAATGATTCAGTTAATACGAATAGCCATTATAGCACATGTTTTGCACGATATTGATAACATTAAACCAAAAAAAAAGAATGCTGGGAGAGTTTCTTGCGCCGCTGCTTCTCTCTCAGAGCACCATTTGTTTCCGAAGCGGTAGTAGTATCTAGTATATTAGAAATGACATCAAAAAGAATTCTAAAGGAATCAATTTTGAAAATAAATGAAAATAAATGCGTTTTATGCCTTGTACTAAAATGAAATAATTCTCCAAAATGCAATTGTTGCGTTTCTACCAGTATAACAGTATAATTTTATAACATACTAGCTGACCCAGCAAATATCGTATTGCCATATAACATAATAAAAAAAATACAATTATTAAAATTTTGATGCAACCAATTCTCAGACCTACCAAATATATCGTGCTACAATTATTGTATTCGATTGCCATCTTGCAACCCTATATCGGTTTGGTGGATGGAACAAAATAATATAAAAATCGTGATACAAAAATAGTTGTAGATCGTAGAAGGGCGAAAATTTAAATTTGTATGTATTTTTCAATGCTGAATCATAATTTAATAAAAATAAAAAAAAATAGGGTCGGGTTAACTAAAATAAAAATGTAACTTTTACGCAAACATTTAATGTAAAACCGTTACAATTACACGCGTATTTAAATTTAAAAAAAAATTGGGGTGGACTACCCTTAACATTTAGGGGGATGAAAAATAGATAGTAGCCGATTCTTAGACCTATTGAATCTGCATATAAAATTTGGTAAAAATCGGTAAAGCCGTTTCGGAGGAGTAACTAACATTGTGACACGAGAATTTTATATATAACTAGCTGACCCAGCAAACGTTGTATTGCCGATATTAAAATCGCGATACAAAAGTAACTGTTGTCCGTAGATGGGTGAAAATTTGAAGTTGTATGTATTTTTTATGCTGACTCATAAGCAAACAAATTTAAAAAAAAATGTCAAAAAAATTAAAAAAAAAATGGTTTGGACCACTCTTAACATTTAGGGGGATGAAAAAGAGATGTTGTCCGATTATCAGACCTACCCAATGTGCACTCAAAATTTCATGAGAATCAGTCGAGCCGTTTCGAAGGAGTTTAAATACAAACACCGCGACATGAGAATTTTATATACTTATAACTTATATTTTGCAAGTTAATAGACGAAACATATTGGTTTATCAATAATATTATGTAAATTTTATAAAATCTTAAATACAATGTTTCTTGCAAATAAAATTTCATTTCGTTTGATTTCTAGTGATTCTTCTTGATTTTCAGCTCTTCATTAACATTTTGGTCACTCCGCATTTAAATATCTTTGTTAAAAATATTATATACAATTTGCTTTGTTTTCAACAATGCGTGTAGTTATTACGATCTGAGTACCGGAGAAACTTAACTTGTCAATTATTTTTGTAAAGTTTCCTAAATGTAAAATAAATCTCTCGTGATTTGATCTCTTGCGTTCATGGCGTAATAATAATAAGGGCATTGCCTTGAATATGTTAAGTAACTACCAAAAAAATCATAAGATACATAATAGCTTTAAGGGTAAATGTATACACTTCTATAATAAAGTCCCAGCCAATGTTCAGGCATTATCTATAAATAAATTTAAATGTTTTATAAAAAAAATGACTCTGTCGTAAATCCTATTACTCCACTGCTGAATATCTAAATGATCGGACAGCCTGGGAGTAGATTGTGATTATTTTATAGCAATAGAAATGACTGTACAATATTGTATATTTTTATTGAAAAGAGCACAAAAAAAGAATCCTGGGAGAGTTTCTTGCACCGCTTCTTCTCTCTCGGAGCGCCATTTGTTTCCGAAGCGGTAGTAGTATCTAGTAGTTATAAGAATTGACATCAAAAAGAATTCTAAAGGAATCAATTTTGAGAAAATAAATGCCTTTTATGCCACTTGTATTACACAGCCTGTTACAATTTTATTATATATTTAGTAGATTAGTATAATCAGTGCCGTATTCAGAGAAATCTATTGTTGTGATTGTTGTTCGAGAACAAAAGAATACATCCTCAATGCTAGTATTATTCACAATAGCATAGCAGTATCTCTTCGGAATTAAAAATTTGCATGAAAAAGAAATTATTATCAATATTATGTGTAAAATACTGAAACAAAACTTTCGGGGCATCCTTTATTTAAATAAGAAAGAATATTAAATAAAAAATACAATTATCAAAATTAAAGTTTTAATGCAACTTACCTTGCAGCTTCTATTGCATTTCTACTAACACCAAATACAGCAGAGTACCATAATATGAATTGTTTTTTTTTTAATAACCTAAAGTACGACTGTGTGCTCTCGCGACGCGTCGAGCACTGTCCACGTTGCCTTCCCCTCGTCGATGTAGCAAAGATTAAAAGTCTGAAATAACAGAGAACCTTTATCGAAAACGTAATATGCCTATGATTATTATTTTCCTTTCTAAAATATACATTGACTGTAAGTTTTAACAACAATGTTTATATATTTGCAATATCTTTTTAATATTATTACTTAATATGCTACTTAAGTGAAAGCAAACACTAGGTGGAAGTGTATCATGAATACTGGCAACATTTACGCTTGAGACAGCTAGACTGGTTTCTTGGGTTCCCAATAGATTTATCGATATTAGATAGTACTTTGTAAAATTTCCGCGCAAAGTAAGGTGAAAGTCATATATATATATGCCATTTGCTGTCTTTAGCAGCTGATACAGAAACCCCAGTAATGACTGAAGCATGGACATGAGAAGGAACGAGCTAAGTGACCTAAGTCGCGTCCCACAAACCCTCTCCATCAGGACGCATGCTACAGCAATCAGCAATAATTCCAATTGGCTCTAAACAGATGGTGCAGCATAATTTATAAATTGTATTTTTTTGGTAATAAGCCTACTAAGTCATAAGTAAAATTATTTCAGCTCAAATAAGTAGTAAAGTAATTTATTAATCTGTATTGTGATTTCAATATGTTGCTCGAGAAATCAAATTTACTGCAATATTAATTTGTTTTCCGTAACCATAAATACATTCCACACTTTATTAAATTTTAGTATAATCTTACTATTTGTAAATTGCCATGTCTGTGTAATAGGTAATAATCTATGAGCGGGCGTGCGGGGTGTGTTTCGGTGCTGCGCGCTCTGTACGGAAGCCGCGCGCCCTTTGCAGACCATTGTTTAGTCAGCGGTTGAGTCTCTGGTCATTTCGTGATTATTACTGCTCTTCTCTCTGATGGTGTATTATTTAATCACGGGACTAAACCCATCCCTTACTTTAAATATAAAATAGAGAGAGAAACATAATGCTCAAAGATTACTTCTGCAGGTTTCCTGTATATCTTCTAAATGTACGTAGGGCGTTTTAATAAAAAGTAAATATGCGTATCTTTTATTAAATCTTCGACCGAAGCATCTTTTGTCTTAAATCAATATTCCTTTCTTCAAGAAAACCACAAACATATGACAATAAACACCTAAAATCTCATGTACAGTCGCGACCATAGCTTCTTCATTTCCGAATCTCTGTTCTTTTATATAATCCTTTAATATTAGGAACAGATGTATATCACCGGAGCATAGGTCGGGTGAATATGGAGGATGCTCAGGTATTGCAGCCATCGGTAGCACCATAGGACAAAGCAAACATAAGAAATGCAAGTCAGGGCATTATCTTGATGGAACAAAACAATTTTTGCTAGTTTCATCACCGTATGTCATGATTGATTATTGGTTCTGGATATAAAGAGCCAGTTACTATGGCTCCTTATTATTATTATTATTTGAATAGGTTGGCTATTTGTCTAGTCCTAATAATTCCTAGTAACACCGCGTCCAAAATCGAACTATTGTGTTCCACTCATACTTATAGCTCGTCGTCAAGCCCTGCAGCCTTTACAAACCGCAGTATCTTCTTGACGCGAGTATTACAAACGTCATCTAGTAGCAAGGTGTAGTCACCAAGGATGGTGTTACGCTTATGCATTAGTTGGCTACAGTCGCAGAGATAAAGAGGCGTTTCGTCAGCCGCAAGGCAAAATCTGCAAGTTTTATCGTTTTTTAAACTACTATAGCTCCTTGTTAGAGATGATGATAATGATGATAATATGATAATCATGATCAATCCTTGGCTAGCTTAGAAAATATCTCCATAATTTTCTAACTTACTCGCTTTAAAGGACATTGAAACGCTGGAAGCGTTCCTGGGTACAGGTACAAGATGAAAGTAGCACAATTTAAAAGCTTACATTCAAATAATCCATAATTGAAAATTTTGCAAGATTTGTCAATCTAGAAGCTGAGTAATCGAAGGTATAAAAATGAGGCTCGATAAAATAATTGCCCAGCTCTGTTTTCTCCTAAGAAAATAATATATTTTATTTATAACATGGTCATATGAACATAAAATATGCACCTAACTTACTTAAAATAAACCTCTCACCTTATTTAAAATAAAACAACTGGATCTTAATGTTATTTTAATCGATTAAATATTCATTCGATTACAATTTAATCGATTTTCTTTATTTCTATAATCACAATTTGTAGATTGCAAAATGATGTTGTTTTTTGTATTTTACCTCAGAAAAATAAACCCTTTTTTTAAAAGTATATTTCAACTTGTTAACATCAGGCCCAAAGTCCCATTCTCCTTTCTTAGGGATGATGTTCGAGGTTTTTCTGTTGTAACTAAAAATGTTTGTATCATTTGTTTTTCTGCATCGGTAAGTATTCCGGGATCCCAGCGGGCGATAACTTTTTTTTTTCTCTAAGCGTTCATGTAAAATGCTATGCACACTACCAGTCGGATCTTTGTTTACTCGCCTATAGAACGTACTGTGATGAAAACATTTGGTTGTTCACTACTATTGTTGGGTAACCCGAGCGAGGGTCACTTTTGGTGTATGTATATTCTTCCACGTTTAAATTCGAAGTACCAACGTGCAACTATAAAATATGATGGAGGATTAGCAATAACAAAAATATCATGTAAACCTTAACTAACTTGTTCCGTTCTAAAAAAAATACAAACTCATATACTTACTCAATAACCGTACGATATTCAATTTTATCCATTTTCCAACTAACTATGGAGGGTAAAGGTAAGGAGAATCATCTGTGTATATGAATAAAAAAACTACGTTAAAAAAACAGACTTTAAAAACTAAAAAGTATAAAAATTAAAAAAAATAAATATTATGACTGTTCATTGTCAGTACATTTATGAAAATTTAATATACGTTCACAAAAATCGTCACCTTTTTGCTCTTGATAGTAATTTTCATTATTATAACACTAGAAGTAAGGGATTGCTTGTAACTAATTCTAGTAGGCTTCATAAGATACATAATAGCTTTAAGGGTAAATGTATACACTTCTATAATAAAGTCCCAGCCACTGTTCAGGCATTATCTATAAATAAATTTAAATGTTTTATAAAAAAAATGACTCTGTCGTAAATCCTATTACTCCACTGCTGAATATCTAAATGATCGGACAGGCTGGGACTAGATTGTGATTATTTTATAGCGATAGAAATGACTGTACAATATTGTATATTTTTATTGAAAAGAGCACAAAAAAAGAATGCTGGGAGAGTTTCTTGCGCCGCTTCTTCTCTCTCAGAGCGCCATTTGTTTCCGAAGCGGTAGTAGGATCTAGTATATTAGAAATGACATCAAAAAGAATTCTAAAGGAATCAATTTTGAGAAAATAAATGCCTTTTATGCCTTTATGAATAAAATACTACCTATTGATAGGGTTTAAATCGATGCCAGCCCGCTTGGGTTGTTTTGTTCTAGACAGAGCAATCCCGCTCAAAGTTACCTTCTATTTACATTTGGCTTGGCACCGACTTTAAACCTATCAAAAGTAGTATTTTTTCAATATTAGAGGTATATAATATATATGTATATAAGGTAAGGTATGCATAAGAGGTATATTAAATTAATTCTTTAGAAAGTTATTTAATACTTTTCATTTTTTGAAGTCGGGTTTTTTAAACGTACTTTTTTTATCTTTTACTCTTTAGTGTATGTATTAGTTTGTTCTGTAAACTACAGTAGGATTTTTCTAGATTACATCAGGTATACTATAATATATTGTCATATATTAAACAGAATTTCGGGAAAGGAAAAAAAGGAATCGACTTCGAAAAAACGCTGCTCGAAATTCTATTTCACGTTCTTGTAAGACACTGAAATATCATGAAGAAGGTTTGTTAGCTTTGAATAACAGGTAGCCCACTTATCGGGACACGAGTTAATACTTAATAATAATAATAAATAATATAAATAAAAACTCCTTAAAAAAGCCGTACACAAATTATAATTATATCATCCACTTTGAAGTCGGTTAAAAAGTGTCCTTAGAGTGGCGTTCCGTTAGCATCAGTGTAGATCTTAAAAGAAGCGCCAAATATAATATCACTCTAGGTGCACGTTTCACTATAATAATTCTTTGAGGTTATATTTACTATATTATTTTAAACAACGTAAGTTGTTGAAATTTTCAATAATTAACTACTTTAACTCAGCATACTTCAGTCCGTTTACAATTGCTACATTCACCATACTTCATACCATGCCGTGTGCCTACACCAGCGCCATTGTGGAAGCAATTTGAACTATTATTTACAGTATAAGCTGGACACTTTTTCAACTTTTCTCCCTGAGAGAGATGATTCTCCTTGCCTCTACACTCCATATAACAAACGAACAAGAGAAATTCTTTTCGTTCGGGACTCGAACCACCTGAGAATTGAACAAAGCCTACAAAATGTTAACGATACGTCTCTCGAACGGTTGATTCAGTTGGAAGAGTAATCACACGACACGTGAGAGTTCACGGGTTCGAGTCGTACTTACAATATATGTAAACTTATGTATCAATGACTTACTTGAGTAAGTTAAGCGAGCATGACGAACCCTGTTTGATATTATAATTCTTGATTGAAAACAGTCTTCATTATTTTCATTATTTTAATAAGTTAAAGTTACAATTTGTACATTCATTTTTTATTTTTTTGTTTTTATTATAGCTTAGATAGTATTAGTTCCTTTTTCAGAAGTATTTAGGGAGTATTTTTTGTAATTTTTATGTTCACCATAATTGTCGTATGCTTTAGAAGAACTAATTGTAACATTAGATTAAGAAAATTGTATTGTATATGATGTGGTGTGCTTTAATAAATAAATAAATAAACACGAACTCAATAATTCCATCGGAAACAAAAAACACAAAATATATATACAGACTGCTTGACAACACACAGATTACACAAAAGGCAAAGCCACACCTCGCAATCGATGTCACGTCGGTTCCACATTTGATAAAATACTTTTGTGATCAAACAATAGACATTTAGCTGTCTACCAACTTTATTTACAGGCTGTTTCTGTTTACGGACTCCGTTGTTTGGCTTCAGCAATCTCGGTCACAAGTTTACAACGAACGATGTATTGTTGCTAGGAGATGTGATTGAAAACATTTTTTTTAGAGTTCTTTATTCAAGTATAAATATATAGAAAGTATATTACTTGATACAGTCAAAGAAATAACAATCTTATATTTAATACATTTCAACGGCGACATTTCCAACGGGGACATATATAAAACTTAAAATATTAACAGATATTTTATTTTATAATGTGTACCTTTGGAGTGGTAAGTAACACTTGTTTACTAAAATATTCAAAATGTTTAGCTTAGTATTAAGCAATCATTAATTTATTACAGATGGCACAGGTAATAAGTTAATCCCAATAATTAATTGAAGGTAGGTTGAAAATAAAATATTTGTAACGTTTTGTTCGAAGCGGTGATTAACTTGTGCATGTTTCATTGTTCTCAAATAAAATATCAGTAAAATACAATTACTAAACTACTAATTTATAGTTAATAAATCATTGTATTCGATTGATACGATACGAATACTAAATATGACAGTAATCACAATCCTCATGTCCACGAAGCATCATTACACAAGCAATGAATTCAATCTAAATAGATTGAAGCATCCAATATTTAACGATAATTTAAATTTATTACGTTTATTTATTATTTTTATATTATATGCTCCAATATGAAATTTATTATATATACACTTTACATATATATACATTTTATTTATAATTTAATTATTAAAAATAACATTATATTAATAATAATAATATGACTTAATAATTACTAACGCTATTTATATAAAAAATAATAAAATAAAACTTAAATAATCTAATAAAATTAATTAATTACAAATAGAACATATCATTAAGATCGCTATAGGCAGGTAAGGTGCCCATGAAGCTGGCAACGTAACCTCTTTGTATAGCCAAACTTATCCTTTGACAGAGGTACGTACCAGATCTTGGGTCACCTGTTAAATCGGTTAGACGCCTGGATAGCTTTTTTATGAGTTTTTGTGCCGATGAAGCCCAAGGACCCATCGTCTCCACCCCAAAGGGAACAAATATGTATCCATCACCGAGTGAGGCATATATTTATTATTAATTATTTGAAAATGATTGATATTTAAAATGCTTTTTATAAACCGATTCATATTATATGGGATGTAGTTTGCAAACTTATTTGTCATGTATTTCAGCTATTATAAAATCTCATTGATTTAAATAACTGGCCGTCAAGTTTCTTGTATATTTTTCTTACAAGTTCTACAATCACCAAACATTAAAAATTTACAAATCTTCCATGGAAGATTCAGTAATTTAAATGATATTAATAATTAAAAGATAATTAAAAATTAGTTTAGCTACGTCACTACGTATTTATACTTAACTTTGTTTTAGTGTGCATGCGTTGTTGAGAACGGATGAGTCTACGAGTCGGCAGCATTCCAGCAGAGCTCAGAGCAAAACCCTAATCGTTAACTCACAAGAACCCCACTATAGCGAGGGTCTTTATGAAGACGTCCAGACTCTCGACCCGCAAGCTTCTATAGAGTCTAGATCATCACGTGTTCCTGTGAAGTGGTTTTTTTTATATGATAGGGGGCAAACGGGCAAGATGCTCACAGGATGGGGAGAGGTGAGGCAACCGCCCATAGACATCCGCATCAACAGGTGTGTCAAGAAATGCGTTGCCGGCCTATAAGGTATGCTTTTTTCTTGAAGGTCCCTAAGTCGTATCTGTTCGCGATGTCGCTGTGCAGTCAAGTGAAAGAAGCTGGTACTGGGGAGCACCCACCCAGAGGTGAGAACAGTACTTCATGTGAGGCCGAATTCGCGCCTAATAGTGATGAAGCGGACATTTTTTAAAGTATCGTGGACTTAACATAAAAGAAAAAGGTAGCGATAGCTTTCCACCGACGATACTAGTGTTTTAATCTACACGCTGTAGACCGAGATTGTTTAAAATGCTACTGCGATTCCTCTGGTGTTGCAAGAGAATGTGAGCGGCGGAGATTACTTAACATCAGTTGACCCGTACGCACATTTGTCCTCCTCTAGTATTAAAAAAACTGATTAGTTCGTTGATGGTTAACGTAGAAACATTAATAATAGCCCTTTGAAAATATTGTATGGAATGGCGAAAAGAAATAATACAATGAAAGTAATATATCACTGGCTTCACATTAATCTAACAGTCTGCGCTCTGCACGGCAACACTTGCTCCTATACTGAATATTAATAGCATACATATATATTGTTCAGTTGTATGCTTTTACTTAGTTATACATTCTCGTTCGTAGCTAATTGCATAAAATAATACTTTTATTAAATTTATTATTTCATTATTTTGAATAAAAGTGTCTGTTTTGTTAGTATTATTAGTTACTAGTTGACCCGACAGACGTTGTTCTGTATATAATAAATAAAATAATGTTTTTATATGACTTTGTCAATAATATATCATAACATCAACAATTACTTTGTAAAATATGCACCCTGCTGTCGTAACTGTCAAACCGTGCGTCAATAAATTCTCTCATAGAAATTATGTATGGACACATCAAAGGAAAAACATATTAGTTGTTTTTATTTAATTTAGCCGCATTTTCCTATTTAATCACCTTTTAAACCTTCCCTGGACTTCCACAAATAATTCAAGACCAAAATTAGCCAAATCGGTCCAATCGTTCTCGAGTTTTAGCGAGACTAACGAACCGCAATTCATTTTTATATATATAGATAGATTATTTTCGATATAAGTACCGCCTTTAGCGATAAAAGCGTCTTCCATTGATATCCACTCGTTCCCACTTCGCGCAATTCTTGTCCACATCTTTCCTGCTGTTTCTACTATATCATCGCTCCATCTCTTTTTATGCCTGCCTCGATTTCGTTTCCTATTCATAGGGTACCAGTTCAATACTACTTTAGGTTAGAGGCCATGTCTGACAAGCGTAAGTGAGGCAAGGCATCAAATAATATACTAATTCAATAATAATGGATCGCGGAACTACAACCATTTTTTATTTATCATATATCATAAATACTTATGTATTTTGAAATAATAAAAATGTCAAAGTTGTAGTTTGGAAAATTAACGATAAAATACACTTCAAAAAGAGGAAAAATCGATGTAGAAGTAAAAAAATTGTTCATGGCGAATCATATAATAATTTGGTACAGTTTAATTTTTGTACTATAATTTATATATTTATTTCAGAGAACTCCCACATTAATAAACTAATAACATTTACAATATTATTTATATCTATAACTGTGTTAACCCGAACTCGCATTGCATAGTCGAGCTCAAAGACTAAGAATATACTAGCGTATAGCGACTATAGTAACCAGTGGGAGGGTCCTTTGCACAGGATACAGGATCCTAGATTATGGTATTACGCCGTAGCTAGTGAAATAACTGGGCAAATGAGATTTAACATCTTATGTCTCAAGAAGACGGCGCCCTTCAAACCGAAACACAGTAACTTTTACACATTAATGCTTCACGGCAGAAATAGGCGCCGTTGTGGTATCCATAATCTAGCCGGCTTCCTGTACAAAGGAGCCTCCCACTAGCCCCGTGTTTAGACAACTATCAACGTAAGCGTGCCAAACAATGCATAAGCTTGGACAGGAGACAACTGAAAGCCCTCACGTGGTTCCTCTCAGGCCACTGCAAGCTGAACGGGCACCTAGCCAGAATGGGTCTCAGAGAATCAAACCTATGCAGATTCAGCTGCGAAGCCGCTGAAGACCCCAAACACATCCTTCTGGAATGCGAGGCCTTTGCCAGATTGCCGGGGGTGTCTTTAAACACCTTTACTCAAAGCAGAGGACGTGCCCTGGATCCTACGCTTCTTAAAAGTAATAGGTCTTGAAAATAAAATTTAAATCCTAGTCGTTTCCTAGTCAGTAGTCTCGATTTTTCCACAGATCATTTGTTGTTTTTAGACATAGGAAGTCGAGGATAGGCATGCGAGCGCAAGCAGGGGGCTCAATAGATCCTAGGATTTAAGTGCATCTAAATCCCCTACTCATAATAAAAGTATATATTGTGTTCGACATACTAAAGTAGTGTGATCTACTATGCCATGTCAAAAAAAATAATCATGACGCATCGTGATTTTGTTTGTCTCTAGCTAATACATATCAGTGAGAGAGAGAGTTTATTCTCTCTCATAGAAGGATACGGTGGTATTTAAATGATATCAAAAATAATTCTAAAGAAATATCTTTTTCAAAGATTTTCATATAAAAGTGTCGTCACCCTAAGAACATAATAATATGCGCAAAAGAAACGAACAAATAAAAAAATAAGCAAGTCTTTCCATCATGGCAACATCAAACACAATCATCACACCCTTTCTTCGCATCCGTCGTGTCTTGTTGAAAACGTTGTGAATGGTGCTTCATTTTTAACGAGGCAGGTGTGAGCCGCTGGGAGTCCGGTGCTGTGTGATCGATACTTTACTGGGACCTGAAGTTTATATGTGCTTTTAGCTAGATTGATTCAGTCTATTCAGTCTCATACCAGATTCAGATTTCAGCGAGTCAACATTTCGTGAGGATGCCTCATATAGAGGAGAAACACGTGTGGAATTGGTTGAAGACAAATCTTAGCGACATTAACACGCAAGAACACTCATAACATATGGATTTAATTATGGATTTCCGCAAAATAACGCCTAATTCAATAATTTATTTATTGTAATAGTATTAATGGCTAGACTAGGTAGATAGTCATCCTAGGATACAGTCCTATCAATAAATATTGCTAATAAAGGAAGAAGTTGAGAGAAAACAGCCGGAATTGATAAATGGAAAGGTTGATGATGTGAAATGATTATTTAAGGGAGAAAAAATAGTGTAACTAGTATCCTCTGTAACCGCACACACACTATCATAACGGTGCTTCACTTGCTAATATCACGGCGCGGAGTCCTTCATTTTTATTCGTCCGTGCTAACAAGTTGGCAAAACGTCATTGAACGATAACACATTTGTACTGTAATTAAAAGTAATCATACTTAAAAAAAAATCTAGAATTTCATATGAAATGCGAAGAAATCTATATTTGTTACTGTCTTTATGTGCTGCCTTACAAAATGTTGAACTTACATATTACTTACTGTTGAATATGCATATTAAGCAAAGTTTTCGTTCAGTACCTAGTGTTATGACCGCACTTTGTATACAACGCCACGCAATGACAAAAAGTATTCAAATCGTAACCGCAATTTACCTTTCATTCAATAAATACACTATTATTAAAACATCGATCAAAGTTACAACGAACTACAAGAACTTTTATATTATGTTACTTGCTGCTACGGGACCCTTCATAGGCGAGCCCGACTCGCACTTGGCCGCTTTTTATTCCATATTAACAATGACGTATGTATAGAACGTCATTGTGTATAATAGTTGTAATTTTATGTAGTAATAGTATTGTAAACATACATAGTTATAAGATTTGATTTAATCTAATTTTATATATAACATTCTCGTGTCACAATGTTCGTTCCCGTACTCCTTCGAAACGGCTAGACCGATTCTCATGAAATTTTGTGAGCATATTGAGTAGGTCTGAGAATCGGCCAACATCTATTTTTCACACCCCTAAATGTGAAGGGTGGTTCACACGATTTTTATTTTTTTACATTTTTTTTAAAATTTGCTTGATTAAAAAATACATACAACTTCAAATTTTCACCCATCTACGATCAACAGTTACTTTTGTATCGCGATTTTAATATCGGCAATACAACGTTTGCTGGGTCAGCTAGTATATTATAAAATTCTCGGTTCGCGGTGTTTGTAGTTATACTCCTCCGAAACGGCTTGACCGATTCTCATGAAATTTTGTGTGCATATTGGGTAGGTCTGATAATCGGACAACATTTTTCATCCCCCTAAATGTTAAGGGAAGTCTACCCCAAATTTTTTTTTTTAATTTTTACATAAATTTTTTATTTTTTATTTTTTTATGATACAACTTTAAAAAATACATACAACATCAAATTTTCACCCGTCTACAATAAACATCTATTTTTATATCGCGATTATTATATTATTCTGTTACATCCAGAGATCCGCAATGGGGTTGCAAGATGGCAATGGATTTTTTTATTAATACTTTATATGGCAATACAACGTTTGCTGGGTCAGCTATTATAAGCTCCTTCACTTCTGGGATACAAGATCAAACCCGTGCATCTCGTCAACGCTCTTACCACTGTACTGGAAGATTGGCTTAGTTGGTAAGAGTTCTGGGGCGTATCCCGAGCAGCGTCGGTTAAAATGTTTCGTCCATATAATTAAAATTGAGCAGGTAATCAATATTACTGTTTGACTATTCAAACGTTCGTCAATGTATAGCTAAAAATTCGTCAGAATAAAACCGACGAACTAATAATTTCAACACTAATAATCTGAGAGAGAAAGTAGTAAGGTTGTAATAGAACAAAAGAACCGTTGTTAATCAAATGGCGGAGCGCTACCGAGATATTTCTCATTGCGTTTTACTTTTTTGTCTGTCTTCAAGATCCTTTCACAGCACGCTACTGAAATTGGATGCATTCTGTGCTATTGCATTTTGGTTACTACTAAGCGAACTCGATAGAGACAGAATATTTGACATAAAATAAATTTGTTTTCGATTTCATCAATTTTATCGTTTCAATTAAATATATAAAGCCTATTTTCCTTATTAGATTAGATTCATCATCATCATCAGTCGGAAGACGTTCACTCCTGGTCTGAGGCCTCCTCAAAAGATTTCCACGACGATCGGTCCTACGCTGCCTTCATCCAACGTATTCTTACAATAGCTGTTTAAACACAACAAATTATTTTGTAAGGTGCTGCAGCCAATTTTATATGAATCAGAGTTAAAAACGGTTAGTGATATCAATTTTTAAAAAAAAAATAAAAAAAAAAGTGTGTGTGTCAGCTCCGACGCACGACTGGAGTTTACTCCTCAAGAACGATTGTCTTTTTTTATTTATTAAGGAAACAAACAGATACAACAATACATAGTACAAAATTAAGTAAAATAAATATACAAATTACAGTATTGGATATATCCTAGAATAGTTCCACTGAGAACACAAAAGAATACAATTTTACAGACATGACAACAGAACGATAAGATAAGTAAACAATAGAATATTTAGGCGAATACACAGTATTATATAAATCAAAACACAGACGGGGATATAATAATGAATAAAGATTCAAGGTTTAAAGGTAAGGACAGTAATTGTTGTTTTAACTTAGTCTTAAATGCAGCAGTAGAGGAGTGCGAAAACAGGTCGACATTAATGTGAGAATCCAATGATGAACACATTCTGTGATGAGGCGCGCGAAACCCAATATTGGTTCTAGGAGTCGGTAGGTTGAAAGTTCTGTGCGTGCGTAAAGACCTGGCAGGAACATTGAATGGCAAAAGCTCGAGAAGTTCAGGACAAGCTAGTTCATTCACACATATTTTTCTTAAGGTGACACAGTCTATCAAGTGACGTCTTTGGCTAAGTGAAAGTAAATTGTGTTTTTAAAAGTTCAATGTAGTTCCACATCCCTACCACAATTCATACGATAGTTTAAAATGCGTAAGAATTTCTTTTGTACAGCCTCCAGTTGTGTAACATATATAGCATAATGGGGATTCCAGACTGGACAGGCATATTCCAACTGAGACTGCACAAGCGTTTTATAAAGGTATATGTGGCTTTATCTTTGAAAGGTCTGGTGACATGTGTTATGAAACCTAACATTCGGTAAGCTTTTTAATAATTATGCCCACATGCTTGTCCAAGGTTAGTTTAGGGTCAAGAAAGACCCCAAGATCCCTGACAGAGTGAACAGATTCAAGGGCATGGTCTCCAAGGGTGAGGTTGGACGTGATTATATTATAGGTGTTTCTAGTAAAGATGACATGCTGACACTTATTATAATTTAGAAATAATAGGTTTCTTTTGCTATAGCCGTCGAGCCTATCAAGATCTTCCTGTATCAGTGACACATCAGAAGGTGTAAGTATCTTTTTATATAACTTCAGCTCATTTGCATAGAGTAAAATATAATTGCAGTGTAGAAAGGACTTCGATATGTCGTTGATAAATAAGGAGAAAAGCAACGGCCCAAGGATTGAACCGTGGGGGACGCCGGATGTCACTAATACTTGAGATGAAGTAATCCAACCCATTTATAATCACCGTTTATGTCGGCAAGCTGAAAACCATCGCAAAAGATTTCCTTTAATACCATTAAAAGACAACTTTTGTAAAAGCATTATATAGTCAACTTTGTCAAATGCCTTCTGAAAATCTGTATAGATTGTGTATGTCTGATGTTTACTATCCACTCCACCACTAAAAACATAATTAGTAAAAACAAGGAGATTAGATAGAGTAGATTTACCCATTGCAAACCCATGCTGTTGGTCTATAACAACATGCTTTAGGCAGGAATGCAGGAAGGCAGGAAGCTTCGGTGCACTAATCTTTCGAGGACCTTAGGGATTGTTGAAAGGATTGAGATTGGGCGGTAATTTTCAACATCATTCTTAGATCCTGACTTAAAGATAGGCGTTATATAAGATAATTTCCAGCAATGAGGAAAATAACCACCGGAGAGACACTTATAAATAAAATCTGTAGAGGGATACATATTGACCGATATGTGCGCTTGATAAACTGGCCTAATTTGATCTGGGCCAGGGCCTTTATTAGAGTCAAGCATATACAATTCTTTATTAATTTCCTCTTTACAAAAACATAAATTATTTATAAGGATATGCGAGTCACTGGAATGGCTCTCATCAACCGTGTAACCAGTGTCTCGACTTGAGTCAGTTTGAGATTCAAAAACTGACTGAAAATATTTAGAAAACATGTCTGCTATTTCATAAGCTTAGGGTTTCCTGAGTTGGTATGTTTAATTGTCGACGTGTATTTCCAAAATTCTTTGATATTTGTTTTTAGCGAAAATTCAATCCCTTCTATGTATCGATTATAGCAATGTTTCATAAGACAAGTTTTTGTAGGTCTTCCAACGACACCAGAGATTTTGCTTACGATTTAGAGTTCTTATCAAGCCATTGCTGAACTGATCTTTGAACAGGTACTAAACAAAATCAAGTCCAATGGAGTCGGTTACAAACAGACATACAGCGGAAGCTAATAAAAGCGTATTAATTAAAAATTCTATAAATATCAAATAAATCCTTAACACTCAAAATATGTCAGGAAACGCCCAAAAGGTCCATCAAGGAAGTTACATTTTGGCACACCCTAATAGGTACATAATACTACATGCGTAAGCTATCACGCAGTATACTGTGTATGCTGGCTGCACACAAGTACACACACACACACACACACAACTGAAAAGTGAAAGGTGCGCGAGAAATGATGCGCGATTCTTAAGGAATAAACTCCAAAAATTTACTCTATAAATATACATTATCGTATATTAATTGATACGCTAAACTTTATAGCTTGAATCCATTATTATTGTGAACATTTCAATAATAGTTCATGAGAGTTTGTTAGGAATTTTAAGGCTTTAGCTTAACCTTGTTCTGAATAACGATTTTTTATATTCAATACTTGATGTTACTTTTTTTTATGAAAAAACAGGACGAGACGAGCAGGACGTTTAGCTGATGGTAATTGAGACGCCCTGCCCATTACAATGCAGTCGTACTCCGGATTCTTGAAAAGTCAAAAATTCTGAGTGGCACTACAATTGCGTTCGTCACCTTCAGACGTAAGATGTAAAGTCTCATTTGCCCAGTAATTTCACTAGCTACGCCGCCCTTCACACCGAAACACAGTAATGTTTACACATTACTGCTTCATGGCGGAAATAGGCGCCGTTGTGGTACTCATAATCTAGCCGGCATCCTGTGCAAAGAAGCTTCCCACTGGTAAACTTAGTTTACTTTTGCAGTAATGGCTAGTAAATTTGTAAATCGAGTCCGAGAAATATTTCAATCGACTTCCAATAGTACACCGATCGTTATTGCCTTTAAAAACATTTTACCGGGAATGGCTCTTTGAAGTAAAGCTAGAGGAAATTTGCGTGCATTGAGTGAATAAATAGCTGCAGATTTTAGTGGGAAACAGGACGTCGTGCTTACGGATTGGCACTAACAAGTCTGTTTCTACAGCTTAGGAGAAAAAAATTGCAGTATTTTTCCCTAAAAAGGTTCTCGACTGTTTCCTCCTTTGTTTTTAATCTTAAATCAATATTTTATATTTATATAAAAGCAGAAACTGACTGACTCATCCATCACAGCTGAAACCGCTGGGTCTAGAACCAAAAATATTACACAAATATTCTTTTAGCGACGTAGGTGTGCACCTATAAAAAAGGAAGGCTTTTTAAAAATTCAACCCCCAAAGGGTGAAATAGGAGATAAAAGTTTGTATGAAATTTTTTATCCTTGGATGAAATTTCGTTAGAATTGAACTTCTACGTCTTCCTGGAACGTTATGTAAATGTGTCGCCAGCTTTTAATATATTATTGATAATGTAATGTATGTACATAGGCACATAAGTGAATTTGCTAGAAACTGTAATAACCACAGAACAGAAAAAACTAGTAGAAGTGGCATCGTGTCATTTTACTATGGAAACCGATGTCGTCAAACTCACACATTTATCTATCAAAATATGTAAGACACACACTTAATTCCGGCTTTATGATAGGCCTAAATTCACAATCACGACAAGACATAACTACAAATCTATTTACATCAATTTTAAACTTAATACAATTACGCTAATCTAATATTCTTTAAGTGATTATGACAACCTCAGAACTTTTTTCTTAATTTGCGAAAAATAACATGTAAAAACTTGAAGTAAAAGGAACTCTGTAACCGAAAAAGCGCGGGAAACGTTGAATCGATTGGTTGTTTTTTATTTCGCTGAATTTTTATTTTTGATTTTATCAGTATTAGTATAGTATACTAGCTGACCCAGCAAACGTCGTATTGCCATATAACCTATTAAAAAACATCAATTATTAAAATTTTGATGCAACCGATTCTCAGAGCTACTTCTCTCAGACAAAATTCTCGTGTTGTACATTTTTGTAACGTGATTCGTTTCCCTACCGTAAAATAAATATAAACACTTTGAAGTAGAACATACAAGAAAACTTCCAATGTGAATCGAAAAGAAATCTTGAAGCTGGCGGATGCATGGAATGTGCGAGCCAAAGTCTCCAAAAAGGAGTGAAATTAAAAAAAAACTCTGTAACCATAGATTTGACTTCTGTCAAAATACTTAGTGTTGTACGAAAATGAATAAACATATCAATAATTTAGTGAAAACTAGAAATGATGTAATCAGGGTTTATAACGTATATTAGCGATAAAGTACGTCTTAAGCTAAAATAATAATAGGCCAATATTTAGCTCAATTCAAATAAAATAAGACAGCGTACTCGAATTGTCATCGTAAGTTACAATATCAATATTATATTTATCTGGGAAGCAATAGACGCATAAAACATAGTTTTTTTTTAGTATTCATCGTTATTCTGTATTTACCCAGGGGCCAGTGAGACATGAGTTTTTATAAACCGTAGTGCTTCCATACGTAATACGCGTGCCGAAAGAAAATTTCCAAAACAAGCAGTAACGAATGATTAATAAAATGAGAAGGTATAAGTACTGATGCAGTGTTAATTATCTTGTTAGTCTTATCATATATATCGGCGCAAGTACCACACACCAATAATTTATAAAAACGAGAATAATTCAGTAATTTTAGTTAAAATTAGTTCATAATTTTTCCTTTAATTACATTGTGATGTGAAATTATTGTAAAAACAACATGGATTGAAAACGCGAGCACGTGCGCCGGGTCCTATAAATACAGCCCGCACGATCGACACTGGAGCCTCCGACATATTACGCCCCGTTCCGGGGGGTAAATACGTAACAGTATTTCCTCCTCTCAAAAAAAAAAAAAAAGACACTGAAGTCAGTCGTGCTCGGGCTGTCGTACGGACCTCTCTGGGACGTGGTAACGCTGCCCGTTGAATAAACTAAAGTAATAAAATACTTACTCGTGTAGTTTTCTTTGGAAGAACCAATGAGTGATCTTCAGCAAGATAGCAATTGTGATGTCAACAGTAATGACGTCACACCTTTTAAAAACAATACAGAGGTTCTTTCTTCGTCATATATGATATTTTATATTATGATTTACATATGCTACAATGATGGCAAACATTCCCAGAATTCATGGTTTTCGATCTCATTTTTACAATTTTATGACGTATTTCCTCTGCTCTATGATGTGATGAGGTTTTTCTTTTACTCCACTTCGACTCAGCCATATCGGTAGAACCTCAATATATGCCAAATATTAATAGAATCTGGAATCTTACACATACTTGTTAAATAATAATTAATTGTAAGGGGCAGTAAGGTCCTCGAATGGCGACCACGTGCCGGAAGGCGTAGTGTTGCTAGGCCCCCCACAAGATGGACCGAGCATCTGTTCAAGATGAGGAGAAGGTTTGATGAGGGCAGGGCAGGACCGATCGTCATGGCGATCTTTGGGGGAAGCCTTTGTCCAATAGTGGATGTCTTCCAGCTGAGATGATGATGATGAAGAGAAAATTAAAACTATTAATTTGAATTCATCGTAGTCTCTCTTCTACACAATTACCACAACCATATTGTAACATTTTGCTTACTTACACTCTTATCGCATGATGCATGGAAAAGAGCAATACTTGAATACAATTTATGAAGATAAAATGTATTTCGATAAAATTTTATCGATATTTACATGCATGCACTTGTTGAGTAGCAAGATATTTTTATTGTTTACATTAATTATTCTACCATAAGTTACATCGATTAAACGTAAAGTTAAATGAACCATACGTCGTAATATTATGGTTTATTTTTAAGTATATCTTGCGCAACATATAAAAAATATTAATTGTATTTAAATCGGAAAATTATGATTTCTAATTTTAGGAATTCCCTCCGTTGGACATATTTTTATTGCGGCCATGATTTCTACAGTCAAAAATGGCACAATTAGGCATATTTTTATTTTTTTAAAAGATAATTATGCTTCGCTTGACATCAAATGACTGTTTTCACTGGAGCCTCGAGTAAGTACATTTGTACACAATAGTGGCGACAGGGTAACGCCCACATGCTTCCACAATTTTTTTCTGTTCCGTGGTGTGTCTACTCGTATTAGTAATGCTTTTACAACAAGATCCCATAAAATATTCAAAACAGAAAGTCTTACATTATTCAAAAGAATTGTTAAAAAAACGTTTGTGTGGTAAAGGTTACTATAACATAAATGATTTTCTTGATGATACCATAGAAGATTTTGTTGAAAAAAAAAGTCCGCTAATTTTGTTGCGCCCATTCTTCTCAGGTCTGAGGCATTCGATTTGGAATTGGTGGTAGTTTATGACTTTCAATAAGTGATGTCACATCCTAGTTTGAATAAAAATATTTGTCTTTGAATTTTTGGCTGATCCGAGCAAAAAGTATTACAGATATTTTCCATCCGAATATTATCAAATGTAAAAGCGATGTGTTTTACAAACAATAAGCAACCGCCAGTTAATAATGAAATAGTTTCAGAACATCGTGTCCGCTTGCAAAGCTTTGACATCGTCGACCCTGAAACCACACTCTAGCTTATGAAATAACTTTTGAACTCTCTCAAACTTACTAATACAGTATTTTAATTATTATCCATCTATTCATGCAAATAAAATTGAACTGTCTGTTTGTTATAATGTCCTTAGATAATTTATACGTCTAGATAGTCTCTTGCTGTTAGATAATCCACAAAAACAGGCCAGGAATAATAGCTTAGTGTGCGTGACAAGCCACGTCTTACACTGGCAATTCGTATGACACTTTGTGTTAGTGTGGGTGAATTTCTCAAAATAGAGGTCAGTTCTAGCCTTTTTCGACGTTTTCAAGGCTGTAATAGTCTATCTAGATGTATAAATGATTTAAGGTTATATCTATACATATATTTTAATATGACAAACTGATGTAGATCATATAACCTTCCCTTACTACGTTTATTAAAGTGACACTCTTATTACATTGTCTCAAAATTTTTCGTCTGTATGTTGCATGTCGCGTGACGGTCGGGCGGCGCGGCGCCTATAGTTCGCAGCAGCTGACCGTGTAGTGTATAGGCATCATTATATCATTACATATCATTTGTGACAGTGCTCCACGCTATTTTGTTTGTTTATTGATTAAAACATTATATATTAATTAAATTTCGATACATATAATTATATTAGTTATTATGTCGAAAGAAAGTATAGGCATCATTATATCATCACATATCATTTGTGACAGTGCTCCACGCTATTTTGTTTGTTTATTGATTAAAACATTATATATTAATTAAATTTCGATACATATAATTATATTAGTTATTATGTCGAAAGAAGTTTCCTTTCATCGTGGTTTCATAAAACTACACAATTGCTTTTCTTGTATCTTTGTATTCTCTGTTGTTAAAAGCGTGATGCTGTATTTGATTTTATGTTACCTAAGCTCAAGAAACCTTTAATAATATCATTGTTTAACTACTAGTTCACCAAAACCTAATAATTAAAAAAAAATAGATGTTTTCTCAGTGCGTTAATGTTGATATGGAACGGTAAGTTCTGATTTCTGATTTATATCCGACACGACTGGACGAATTTCAAGAATTATCACTGTACCGCGTTGCCAAAGACAAAGGGATATTTGATATTCGAACGATGGTATTTTTCTCGTAAAAATTATTACATATTTTCTCGGCATATTTTTAAATAATTACAAAAAGCCAGGGCTTCTTCAAACATAAAAACGTTTTTTCATCAAACTTTCTGAGTGGACTGGAATGTTTCCTCACAGCTAAGACGGAGTACTTACGAGCTTCTATTTCTTGATTGATATTATTTACGTATTTCCAAACAAATTGAAATCGACTATAGATGATCTTGAAATTATAAACACTACACACTTGGCATTCGCCAGCCTTGAAATAATGTGTAGCGTACACGTTCCGCAGTAAGGGTTGTCACACGTTACTTATAAAAAAAAATATAATAACAAAATACTGACAATACATACATTAATTAATTATAAAGTGGCATAGCATGAGGAGTTCAGGGCATGGCCCCGGGCGGCTTATGAAAAGGGAAGTGACAAGCGTAACAATTTTTTTGGGTTGTACTTAGTATCGCGTAGCATTAGCAGCTTAAGTCCACGATAATTTATAATGATATCACCCTTATTACAAGGTAACGCACCGTTTTGAAGAAAATAAGGAAAATGATTCTAATCTGAAAATCATACTCCTCGGGGGGGAGGTTAAAAACTGTCAATTTGAAATTAAACGTAACAAATATTCTGAGTATTCTTCATCAATATTTGAACCATTTTTTCAATTGGAAATATTAAACAATAATTCCATAAGAAGAAGAAAACAGGAGTCGATATGAAGTCAAGTTCTGCCGAAGCGCTAGCAACAAATGCACGACGTCCGCGTGTGAAAAATTACGGATTGAAGTTAATACCACCAAAAAAACAACAGAACCCTTCCATATCGCGAACAGCGAGGATTAAAATAAAAACATTTAAAATATTTAGGAGTCACGTTGAATGGCAATATGAACTTCGCTAAACATATCGATATGCAATAGAGCACGATTTATCCTCAGACGCGTATATCCACTTGTGTGTAGTGAAGGAAACAACTGCTGAAATACAAGGTAACATTGTATATAACGTCGTCATGCGATAATATCATACGCAAGCGTTGTGTTCGCGCACACTCGCCGAGCTACCTGCGTCGCTTGCGAGTAGTTCGGAATAGATTCACCCGCACGGCCACCGTAGTGGCGTAGTTCGTTCATAACGTAGATTTACATCAAGATCTTGTGCTGATGGCCATCGGTCAACACTCTAAGGAGATTATTTCTTTAACAAAGCGCTGAGCCGCCCTACCATCCTGGCGTTGAAGAGAAGCAGCTACACGCCACTGCATCACTGTCTAAATAATAACTCAGACGACCAAGACACGTACTTGTCGACCCGGATGACTAACAACAACACTCGATAAATAAAATCAAGAACTAGTCTTGTTACGATGTAAGAGATGTTTTGCTGTGTTTTAATACCGAATGGTGAGACGAAAGAAACTAAGCGATATATTAAATATTACTATCTAATTACTTCAATTAAATATAAAAATGCGGTGCAGTTGTGTGGCTGTGTTGATATTTGTTAAAAGTAGTGATTTTTTTTTATTATTCGGGAAACAAACAGTACAACTAAATACTCTTAAAAAATGAAACTTAAAATATAAATTACTGACCAATAAAAGTTTCCACAATTAAATAGTACATAGAAAAAAGCGAGCAAATTAATTACAATTTAAAAGTACCTATTTGTATTGAAAATAACAAATATTAATTAAATATATTGAATTGAAAATAATAAAATAATTACAGAAAATTATTGATGGTTTTATTCTAAAGTACTAGTCTACTGTGCCGCAGGCGTCACCGCGTCAGCAGTCAGCACTCAGCCGCCGTCAGGTCGCAGGCGCAAAGAGGATGTAAATTGTAAATATTAGGTGTCAGGCGTGAAGTAGACAGTTAGAACTTAGACATTAGGTATTCGACAGTCGTGTATCGTGATCAATTCAAAAAAAATTACTTGTTAAAATGTAAATTTGTAAAATCGATGTAGTTCACAGACTAATATGATGCTTATGTAGTTTGACGTTACGGTAAACATAAGACTGTTCTTTTGACCTGTCTGATTACTGATAAATTCGTCTCAATTCTACTTCAAAACGACAAACGTGTTAATAAACAACAAAGCTTTCAACCCATTCTACTAATAACTTTATATTTTATAGTAATTTATACTTATTGGTAAATGTGAAGTTCAGAAGCGGGGAGAGTTAATTCAAATTTCTGCCGAACTAGTATGTTTTTTCTATTTTAGTGTCATTGTTGAATGTTGACCTGTGACCTCTTCTTTTCAGTTTGCCGTGTTTTCTGGTTTTCTACTTTTTTTTGTGTTGGTTCAACAAAATTTGTACTATTAAGTTACAAATAAAAATGACTTCAGAAACGGTGGTAACCAAAGAGAATGTCATTTCTATTGAAAAATGTTATGTAGAACTAACAAAAGATGAATGTGAAAAAATCAAAACCTTGAAGTGTTTGTGTCTAGATGTTACAAATAGGGAATTCAACTGCCATGACAATATTTATGTAACCTGTTGAATAAATCATCCCTCATAATGTAACAAAAATGTAAACAAATTAAAAAGAGACAAGCTGAAGTTTTATCTAGAACAATTTCATTTTTAATAATTGTCCCTTATTTTATTTATGTATTAATCATTCACCCAGCATAACCCACAAAGAGAGGATCAGACCACAAATCACAAGTGAAATACAGGTTCCTCCTAGTTCGGCTCCACATGAAAAAAATTCAAAGTATTTATTTGTTTAATAAGTACTTTTGGAGAAAAAAGTAAATAAATACTGTTATCACCAAAAATCCTCTATTTCTTTCATAGCTTGCTACATCATCTTGCAACATACATAAAAAATGTAAAATATAACTTCAACTTAGAATAATTAGCTGTTGGAACTTTAAGATTGCACATGTAAAGGCTATTTAAAGATACCGGACTTTTCATTAAATTCAAGAAGCAAGAATAAACTTCATATGCTCCGTGTTTGGTTAGCTAGGGTTCAGAGCTTGAGCTCGGTATTCAGTATTACAATCAAATTTAATTATACTAGGATGCATTGAGCACAAATTAAGGTTTTGGTAGTTAGTATGACAATTTACATCACTTGTTATTTAATTGGACATCTTATAGACTATTGGAAATGTACTGCACAAAAGTTTCCCTGTCTTCAAACAAAAATGACAACACATGACTAACAGAACCTTATTCAGGAGAAACAGCTACAGCATTAGAACACACAACATGAATACAAAATATTACTATACCAACATGATTCAAAAGATGGGATTCAAAATCAATACTGCGGAAACAACAATATGAATGTGTAAGCTGTCTGTACAGCCTTTTATAACTATATCTTGATGAAAATTGGTATGTTGTAAGGCATAATTGAGTGATTGGCTCTAAATGATGTTGAAATTTATTATTAAGATTACCATAAGTAACAGAAACAGCTAGCATTTCTGTTATTGAGCCTAGGGTCGTTGTTTTGACCGTAAGAATGATAACATTGCAAAATCTTATTCAAATAAATATCATTTTATATACTCACTATAACATTATAAATGTGTTGTTTGTTTGTTAAGCTTTCACACCTTAATCCAATCATATAATTTAGCACACACATCAAGAGTACATAGGTACATTTTATCCGAAAAATTGTAGTGTGGTAATGTGGTGAAAGACATGGTAGGTATATTATATAGCTATCCTTTCATTTTCGTAATCATATATCCTTACTACACACCAATGTTGTCAAGATTGGTCAAGCTCCTTTTGAGTTATAATCGAAAGGTACCAACCAACTTCATTTAGTCTTTCATTTGAGCAATCACAATTTCACGCCATATGCAAGTTTGCGCGTTTATCACTAAAAAAACCTCATTTGTTGTAATACCGCTCTTCGACATCTTCCCTTAATGGCTCGCCTAGTATCGGAATACCGGGTGTCGAAATTTCGAGCGATTGCCAATTCCGCGGTCATCTGGAAGGCAGAGCCAAATTGGCTTCGAAGAAGCTGGGAGTCATTATTAGAGCAAGGCAATACTTCTGGCTGGCCCACATTCTAGCGCTCAACAAAGTGCAGGTCCGGCCACATATGCATGCAACCCAGAGCTGCTCGAATTGTCGGCGATCCAGTGCTCTGTGAACAGATAGATCACTTGGCGTTGCGTGAAGACGTCGCTTCATTGTGTCTTATACCACATTTATCACGAGGAGTGTTCGCCGAATTCGACCTTCGCACGACAAGCCACAAATTAGAATATCATCGCCACCATCTGAATGTGTGGCATTCCTCTATAGTACGGTTTTCAAGGAACTTTCTTCCACATAGGCACAACCAAGCTGTGCGGTATTTCCAGGACGATACGACATGACATTCAAAAAAAGCGCGTTCACTTTTCTCTAAGACCGGCAATGCTTCTGTGATTCCTCTGGTGTTGCACGAGAATCTGGGCGGTGGTAATCACTTAACACCAGATACGCTCGTTTGTCCTCTCTTCCATAGAAAAAAGGTATTAATGGTTTTTTCAACAACAATCCAAACATTTGTAAACAGAAAGTAGGTTTCAGTAAAGTGGAACAGCTCTTGAAGGACACAATAGACTACGGTAACTTTTTAATAGTAAGATTTCATGTGTATCACAATATAGTCTTTTAAATAGCAACTGACCAAATGGGCTTTGCGATAATTTTATTTATATTTTTTTATTTAGTAATGCTATTTTCCCTCGTAAAAAATACTCCCTGAACTCGCATGAAAATGTTGACATATTTAGACTGTTGTCCTTATTCAAGGGTATCCGGGAAATTATGAGTAAAAAAATTTGCAGACGTACGTTTGTAGACAGACAATGAATTTCAAAAATAGTAGAATAATAATTGTGGTTTGTCGTGAAATCAACATTTACGAGTCCCGTGATGTGAGCGTTAATAAGTAAACTTTTTATACCCTCTTATTAAAATATTATATCTATCACTAGCTGACCCGGCAAACGTTGTTTTGCCATATAAAGTATAACTCACGCGATAGTTTTATAAGTAATAAAATATTGCCTATATTATAGCCTGTACATCATTTTGTTCTATTGTCAATAGTTTTTGCAGCGCACGCAAAAATAGGTTTTCGATTTTACACCTTGTGTTACAAAATAGCAATTTTATTACGGATCCCTAATTTTGAATAAAAAAAACATAGCCTATAGCCTTCCTCGATAAATGGACTACCCAACACTGAAAGAATCATTCAAATTGGACCAGTAGTACCAGAGATTAGCGCGTTCAAACAAACAAACAAACACTGCAGCTTTATAATATTAGTATAGATTAGTAAACGTACACAGGCTGGGCTGGTCTTATACAACTCCTTTGCAATGGATTGCGCTTACTCAATATTTCAATCTTCTGTTACAGGTAATGGGGACAGATATGACGTGCAGAACTCATCTGAAGAAGCTGCACGAACTATTGATAAAATTTGAAGCTGAACCAAAATTAATCTGTACACAGATAAACAAATGGTTTCTTATTGGTGAAGATCTATTTAAAGAACTATTTCAACTTGGAATCAGCGTAAATTGGAAATATTCCGATTTCAGAGAAGAAACAAAAATAGATGACATAGTGCCTTGTTTTACTCAAAATTACAAGTGGATTGAGTGTTTTATTAGCCAGTATCCAAGAAAACGGATTGATTTAGATTTAACTGGATCTGCAGGAGATATTTGCAAAGTACGTTCCGGAATAGAGGTTTTGTTGGAAGGCTTTCGTAACATCAATAATGAATTAGATAAAGATTTGGAAAACCTACGTGAGCTAGGTGAAGTTGAAGAATTTGATAATTGTTTAAAGTTGTGGATTGAAACTGGTTATCGTCCGAGTTTCAAGCCTGGAGATAAACCTTCCGGCGTACATAAAGATCATTGGTGGTGGATATAGAAGAATTTTAAGATACGATCCATACTTTTCAAATAATCTAAAATGAACGTTATTGAAAATAATTGGATGTCCACAGCAACTAGTAATGTTGATAGATATCTTAAGAGGGGTGGTGAAGGTCTGGGTAATACACCTCAATTACTTAAGGGAACGCAATTATGGAATACAATAGGAATAGCAATGGGTCTACCCATTCGTGATCCACCCGAATGGACACAAGACGAATTTCGAAGTAGCTGAAAATGGTGATCTATGTTTTTTGGCGGAACATCTTTAACAGCTATTCAAAGTGTAGTCGAAACAATTATATATTGCTGCGATGGAGATAGTGAGAACTTTGTCACAGTTTTGCCTGTTGAGATATATTTCCAGAGGAAACTGTATGAATTGCCAATTTATATATAGAGTTTCGCGCTACAGAAACTCGCATAAATATTTTGTCGACAGTAAATAAATACTAAATTCTTTATTGCCATATAATAAATAAATATAAAATGAACAATTAGGATACGCGATGAAACAAAAGGCAGAAGGAAAAGGCTCAGCTTCACCTGACATGGAATCATGGATTTATGTTTCCATGCAGCGCTGTTTTTGAGCCATCCCCTCCTCCCTAAGGTGTTGAGTGGGATTGGATGTATTGTGGCTCCCCGATTACCTACTTAAGTTAAATTTATTTTATAAAATGTAATATTAAATATAGATGATAGACTGATAGAAGTTTAATAGAACACTATTTTTGGAATTTTCAAACCGCTATAACTTTTGAATGGATCAAGCAATTTTCACGCGGTTGGCGACATTCGACGCAGTTTTATCATCCTCATAAGTAATTTTCAAAATTTCGGAGTAATCCTGAAAAAACACGTTTTTGGGTTTATTTCGTTCACAACGTCGTTTTCTCGAACGAATCAACCGATTTTGACCAGGGGGCCTACTCCTAAAATCGATATTCGATTAGTCATGTCGAATCCTACTCTTAGTTACATCGTATTCAATGTCGAAACGATGATTGAACGAACGAAACATTATTCGATATTATCGGTCTAGCCCTACTCTTAGTTGAAAATGTCAGAGACGAATATTCGAATTTCACAAATAATCAAACGTCACTTTTTATCTCAACGACATATACATACTTAATAAATATTATTGAAATAATTATATGTGATTTACTATTCAACAGGATTTTTTTACTACTAAGTCATTTTTTTGATCCTTTATGCGTAGAAATAATGCAAATGGCCACCTGAGAAATAGGAATTCGACAAGAAGGGTTGAGTTACTTTTTTTTACATTTTATTATCCGCGATTTTTGTGTTATTTATTCAATTTTAAATTGTCATACATATTATACACATTCATTACATATTTTTTTAACATTTACATTATGTGTTAATGATACCAAATTGGTGGTGCAGAGTCTGGCATGGTCCTTAGCGTGTAAACTATGTTTTGACTTTTGCCACTTAACAGCGACGTAGCACAGATAATGTTTAGGTTTGAACATATTTCATTCACACTAACATCGTAAAAAAATCAAAATATTAGTCTATGGTAACGATAAACGATAAGGAATTCGAACATTTGTTAGTGTAGGGTATTTGTGATATATTCGGAGTATTATCGTATCGTTCCGTATGTATCGTTGTCGATTTTGCAAGTAGACCTCCAGCTTGGTTGCGATGGACGTGGTTTGACTCATCTGTCGATGTACCAGCAACCTCAGTAGACAAAGAATCAACAGTACCATGTGCTTCAGAACACTCTCCAGAAACAGGAGCATTTGTTTTTCGGAGCTATTTCCCGAAACTTCCGGTGCATTGTCATGTTCCACTACACTTTGATCTTGTAAATACTGAAAGTCTCGCGGTATTTTAATTGCAGTAAATAATTTATAGCACTGTGCGTGATATAAATCATTTAATGATGATTCCATCGACAATTCGAGGTTATCATATGTTCCTCGAGACTTTCGGATAACCGGCTTGAGCGGCCGACGATATTCCAAAATATTTACACATTTTTTTAAATATTTTTACTGTAAATTCAATTGTTTTTTGTAAGGTACTTTCACCACAAAATACACATTTTAAATTAATATCACTCATATTAAATATTTATAAACTATAATTCACACAAATAGCAAAAAAGCCAAAACGTTGGAAACACGTTGTAAACAGTACGTAACGAACGAGTCTTTATGATCAGCTGCGATGGCAGCAGAAACAAGAGTGGGGACGGAATGAGAGAGAAATAGATGAGAAAGAGTGAGAGAGGAATAAAAACGCGGAGAAGGAAATGTAGGCATCACGCAGCTGCACGCATTTAACTTTATCGACGAATTTTTGCTATTTCGGCTTGCGGAAATCGTCAGATTATATATTTTTCATTATTCTTGAATTATTTCCTTCAAAATAAAAAAAAATAGCTACGCTCGAGAATGTCGAATGACGTTTTTTTACAACTTTGCTGCCCTCCCCTTTCTTTAGGTCACTCTCAAATTGTCAGATTAGTGGAATATACACTTTTGTAATTAACTCACCCTACCTTAATCTGACGCGCTGGAGAATTTCTGACGTTAAATTTTTTTTAATAATCTGATCCTGTATCCTTCACGGGCGGCCTTATATATGGGCCTCATGTTTGGTGGAGGTACTTAACCGGGTTCAAGGTATCCCCCTGTATATTAATCTGCCGCGCTTTAGTAAATCCCGATATCCCCGCTTGGGCTCCCCTACTATATAGCACACACTGAGGCTTATTGATTGACACACGACTAAGGAGAAAAGTGTGCTTAATTGTCTTTAATCACACTTTCCTTTCCTTTACCAGACTGCGAATGATATGTCCATATGTATAGAACGTCATTGGTCATATCCATATAATATATTGCTGTTACTCGTTTTTTTTTTTTCTCAACTTGTCATTATAATGTACTAGCGTATAGACCAAGTGTGCGAGAGAGAAGAACATATCTTAGGGAGACACAGCAAGATAGAAAAGGAAAGCGAATATATTGTAACTGTAGTTTAATACGATTTTGATTGACAAGTCAGCTGTCTACTCAAAGCACCGCATCTTCTTTTTTACACTTTTTACTTGACTAATGTGGGAATTGGTTTAGGAATATCAAATCCACCCATAAACATTAGTATCGTACTACAAAGTAGCGCGAAATAGTAATTTTAACGAGACACAGAGCCAATATGTAAAACGGTACAGGCGTCTTTTAGTAACCGATGAACATAAATAAAAATAAAAGATTCGGACAAATTGAGAACCTCGTTCTTTTTTTGAAGTCGATTCGAAACACAGTGAAGACTGTGTACTTACCGTCACAGGGCACTCCCGAGCTTAGCTGGAACAGCCTAGCGAAACTGTAAGATAAAAAAGTGTGTGTGTCAGCTCCGACGCACGACTGGAGTTTACTGCTCAAGAACGATTGTCTTTGAACAGGTACTAAACAAAATCAAGTCCAATGGAGTCGGTTACAAACATACATACAGCAAAAGCTAATAAAAGCGTATTAATTTAAAAAAAATTATAGATATTAAAAAATAAAATAATAGGTTAGGTTAAAAATTGTCTATTTGGCGTGAAATGCGCAATATATACTCTCCATATTAAATTAAACATTTAATTATGTGCATAGCTCATATAAATTTGTATCAACTATATTGATAATTCAATATTAAATAAATACAAAGCACACATGTTTATATATACAATACATGTCATATTAATGTATGAATTGTAACATACTTAGTACCTACGTGCTTATCAGATTTTCCAGCACTAGTATTTACACCACTTTCTTCCATAATTTATAGAATTTTCACTTAAATTTATGCAAGGATAATAATAAATCAATTTCAATAATATAATAAAGCTTCAAAATACAAGAAAGTGAAAGGTGCGCGAGAAATGATGCGCACCAAAAACGTTACTATGACATTTTGATGAGAAGATTTTACCATCCATATTTTTCTCATACCGGGCGCCTTATATGAAAATCGATTCTTAAGGAGTAAACTCCAAAAAACGATTGTATGAAACGTGAAGGGATTGATAGATTTACAGATGACGGCTATAACTGTTTTATATTATTTTCCTCTGCGACATCTAGACCAAACGGGCCTTTTTCTCAGTACCAAATTGCTCAAAGATGAAAGACTCACTAAGAACCGACATATTTATAATTTTTAATACGAATAAAACATTAATAATCTTATTATGAAATCGGCCAAAACAGATTGGTATTTTTTCAATTTTAATCGATACAAAGTCTGACCAGGTTGCTATTTACTCACAAATTGCCATGACAAATGTTTCCAGTACGTATTATTCGATGAAAATCTAGATTCACTTCAAGGCAACTTTCCTTAGATTTTATTTTACAAAACAATTGAGTCAGCTAAGGTCGAGGCCGCAACAATAAGGCTTTGTGTGCATAATTCATTACACGCTCATTTTCTTGAGTTTCAAGGAAATGGGTGACAAGTCCCATTTGCAAATTACTGTACTGGAACAATTTTAATCTTGGTGTGACTAAGCTGTAATATGCTGTAATATATTTTGAATGAAGATTTTCGCGTATTATTTTTTTACTGTAGCCTCTTGTAAAGCGTTTAGTTATAATAATAATATTGACACACTTTTTACACAAATTATCTTGGCCCAAATTAAACATATATATATAGCCTGTGTTATGGGTTGCAAGACAACGATATATTTAATACAATAAACATACATAAATACATATAAACATACATAAATACATTTAAACATCCATGACTCGGAAACAAACGTATTTCTCATATAAATGCTTGCACCTACCGGGATTCGAACCCGTTATAGTTATATGTCTGAAATAGCGCAATTAGATTACCCTTCATAGAATATAAATAGTATAGAAAATACATCGACGAATAATATAGATACTACCAGTAACATGCAGCCCTAAGGCTGCGCCTATTTCCGCTGTCAAGCAGTAATGTGCAAACATTACTGTGTTTCGGTCTGAAGGGCGCCGTAGCTAGTGAAATTACTGGGCAAATGAGACTTAACATCTTATGTCTCAAGGTGACGAGCGCAATTGTACTGCTGCTCAGAATTTTTGGGTTTTTCAAGAATCCTGAGTTGCACTGCATTGTAATGGATAGGGCGTATCAATTATCATCAGCTGAACGTTCTGCTCCTCTCATCTCTTATAAAAAAAGCTTACTTTTATTCAAAAAATACAACATCTGTGACTTAAATCACTATATATACCATGAACATGCTGTATCTTCCTGGCTTTGTTTGATAAAAAATGTGTATGAGATCGTTCTTTAATTCGTTTTCAACCGACTTCAAAAAGGAGGAGGTTCTCAACTCGATCGGTATATTTTTTATGTGTGTACACGAATTACGCTGAGATTTATGATCTGATTTCCTAAATTCTTCTTTACTTCGATGCCGAATAGATGCCATTCGGTCCCATAAAAATTTTATAATAATTATATTTTATTATATTTTTTGATTTTATCTTTATTTAGGCCCAGTAATTTTTGATTTTATGAAAATTCTTGTTTACGTGGATGATGTAATTGTTTTTTGCGTAGTTACGATTTTTAGGAGTATTCATTCAGGTTGATTATATATTATTATTATTTTTTACCTGACACTAAGACATAAAAATAAATAAATACTAGTCTTATATTAATATAAAAATGGTAAAGGCTTGCAAAAAACGTGCATTAAATTAAAGTTATTTTAAACTATTCAGTTTTTGAAGTCGGTTTTTTTTTTTCAAAACTATTGCTGTGATCCTTCGTATAAGTAAAAACTATTTTCCAACATACAGTATAGCAGTTGGCAACATCCAATCAACGGCTCGTCACAAGATATAAATAAATAATACACAATTTCTTTAGAGCAAGCTCCACAGAGACTTGATGAAATCAACTCGTATACTTTGATCGTGAACGCAGAATTTAATTTCGCTGGCATCTGATATCTGTCGCGCTAAAGCAAATCCCAACCGAGGTTTAAATTATTTCAAAGGAAATTCACAACGTAGAAGCAAATCAGATTGCAAAGTGATGCATAAATTTTCTTCTTTGAATGTTAGCACGTACAGAAATAATAAATACTTCAGAAGCCAGAGTTTTTTTTTTGAAGTAAAACTTCTTTAGGCGTGACATGAGGGGCTCTCAGATTTTTAGTGGGGAGTAACGCTCCGTTACTCAACAATTTTTTTACCGTTACAATTTAGCGGTTTTGTAAAAAAAAATGCGCCTTTATACCTTACCATTCCTGAAAAACCGTATAAAGAAGTTGATTCCACTTATAAACGTGGAATTAACTTTCTTGTATTAAAAGGGTCTAAACAAAGAAAAAAACGTTATTAATTTCAAACAGTTATACAATTTATTTTCTAGTGTTAGGGTTGAGGGTATTAGGAATTAGACACGTATTTGAATTACGCTTGAATATATTGATTTAAGCTTAACGCCTGAAAATTAAATAGAGCAAAAACTTTTCAATGAAACATAAGCGCCCATAAACAATACAGGCGCTGCACCTCGCACTAACGAGAATTTAAGCGATCTTTAACTGAATACTTGCTAAGATTCGCCTATTAAAGTTATTTAAATAAAGCAAGATTTTTTAACATAGTAAATCTCATTGCCTCATTGTTTTTTTTTCTCGGCCTTTAAACAGAATGTACGTGTGTTTCGTTGTAACACAAGGCGACACTAAATGCCAGCGACCTTGAGCGATATGAGTTCACGACGGCCAGCCCTCCATCAATGTAACAAACAATATTTTCAAAATTCTTGCGTGGAAAACAGTTTATACGCTTACAATCTTCGTTATTCACTACTTATCTGAATAAATGAACCTACACAAAAAAGTACAAGCTATAGGAATAACTTTTCTGAGAGAAGTACCAAAAAAATGCGTCACGCCATGCCAAAAAACTTGTTTAACTTCAAAGAAAAGTGGTAGTTCAAAAAGGCTCGGCAGTGTTAACTATAACCAACAGCAAGGATTGCCAACCTACAAATAAGACGTAAGGGTATGTGTAACAGGATTAAGTAGTGTTCATAGCTCCAAATGCTATACTTTCACCACAAAATTGTCTAAAAACACCATGTTTGCGTGTTTTCTGCTTACTCTTCGCCTTAAGTAGCTTGCTTATCGACCTAGATACACATCTAAAGGAAGTTTGTTTCAATGTAAGATTGTGCGTTGGAGAATTTTCCTAAGGGCAAAAATAGATTAAACAATATTTGCGTGTCATAAACCGATTGAACACCGCAATTACAGGTAAAACTAAAACATAGGAAATGCAAAACCTACAGTGCAGTGTAGTTTAGCTAGTTAAACTTCATGTACCTAATATTTCTTCAATTAAATTTGATTTGAGGCCATATTAATCAATTAAGAGAAAAAAAATTCTTCATTAGTTTAATTTTACAATAATCATCATCATAAATCATCTTAACTTAATTTTAATTTCAAATATTGATTTACTTATTAGTTAGTATATAGCATAGTAGATAGTCTATATTATGTTAATATATATATGTTTTAGACTTAAGGTACCTTACGATTTTAGAATCGTAAGGTACCAGCTATGTTGATTTGTATAAAAAGTTTCACTTCTTACCACTGAAAGAACGGCGAAATATAACTGACTTTTTATTCATGTTAAAAATTATAAGCAATCATGTCGATTGCCCAGATCTGCCACATGAAGTAAATTGTAAAGTACCTCATAAAACTCTTAGATATAGCCCTCCACTTTGTGTTCCTGCTGTTAGTAGCAACTATAGGCAAAACTCATATATGTTGCGATATATATATTACTTCTATTAGTGAAAGCCTGTAATTGGCTATCTGTTACTATTTAAGTTTCTACAGAAATTGTATTAGCTGTTGGTTTTCCTTAAATAAATAAATATATATATAATATATCTTTTGTGCGTCTGTTGTAACTGAACTCCTCCTAAACGGCTGGACCGATTTTAATGAAACTTTCAACGAAAAATTAAACGTTCCAGTGAATTTGAGATTGGTTTAGATTCTCAATTCCGTCAAATTTTCCAATTCAAAATTCAAAGTGGGAGGCGCCTTTGCACAGGATGTCGACTAGATTATGGGTACCACAACGGCGCCTATTTCTGCCGTGAAGCAGTAATGTGTAAACATTATTGTGTTTCGGTCTAAAGGGTGCCGTAGCTAGTGAAATAACTGGGCAAATAGACTTAACATCTTGTGTCTCAAGGTGACGAGCGCAATTGTAGTGCCGCTCATAATCTTTGGATTTTTCAAGAATCCTAAGCAGCACTGCATTGTAATGGGCAGGGCGTATCAATTACCATCAGCTTAATGTCCTGCTCGTCTTGTCCCTTATTTTCATTAAAAAAAAAATCTAATTTCATCGTAAGTAGGTACTATAATACTCAAAAATTATACGATATAGACCACGTATTGAGAATAAGAGAAAAAATAAACAAAAATAATAAATAACAATTTTTTGAAGGTAGTTCTTACGCTATCAATGTTTTGCGATAACAGCCAATTATTATTAAGGCCAGCAACGCATCTCCATGTGCGGTTGCCTCACCACTCCCATCCCGTGAGCCTCTTGCCCGTTTTCCTCCTCATATATAAAAAAAAGTAAGCTAAAAGCAAAAATACCTACCGCATAAAATAAGTAAATAAACAAAGTAACTAAAATAAAGTTAAAAGTGTAATTAATCTTATGATAAAAAGACAAATTGAATAACCCGGAGAGACCTGGGGTTGCTAGTTTCCTTCTAACTTGTAGAGCATAATTTGATTTATTAAACAATTCCGAGAGTTGCCCGCTTCTGGCAAATAATTAAATTTCTCTACATGAACTATATTATTAACATTTATTAACTTTGTTTACCTACAAACAATTTATAAATCTTAATGAATAATGGAAGAATTTCCTGTCAACCTACTTACAAGGGTTCTGTGTCTATTACTAAGATCCAGGTGTGCGTCCGTTCCAAAGATATCGCCGATAAGCTTTCCCCTTGAACCGCGTAGCGGCTGACCGCTGTGTCTGAACACATAACGTGCAACGCGAGACGAAAAGCAACAAGAATGCCGAATGATATTCGCAAGACATGAAGTCAAGAGATGCGTTGCCGATCTATAAGTTATGAATATGAATCTTGAAGGTCACTAAGTCATATCGGGTCAGGTGAACTGGAGCAGGTTGATACCATGACGTGGCTGTGCGAGGCAAGAAGTTCCTCGCTATACGCATAAATGTAGAATGCCAGTTGTCAACGTGACGCGGGTGGAATTTAGCATTTTGACGTAATATTAGCTGGTATCAGCCTGAACGACTCCTCTGTATACTCCCCGTGATAAATGCAGATGCAAATGCAAGATGTAGAGAGAACCCACATCTGTACGCAATGCCAAAGAATCAAGCCGATCGGAGATGTCTTATGCGGTGAAATGGAAGAATCTGGTACCTACTGGAGAGCGGCCGGCAAGTGAGAACAGTAATCCAGTGAGGCCGAATTTGTACCTTATTTTGTTGCAGGCAGTCACGAACGAAGAGAATCGAGATAATACGATTTACTGAGTACACCAAGCTTGAGAAGACAAGTTGGCCTCTTCCAAGTGACCACGGAACTGAAAGTCGCTCTATATATCAGCGTCGAGTAGGTATAC
This sequence comes from Leptidea juvernica, assembly GCA_949711755.1. NCBI lineage: Eukaryota > Metazoa > Arthropoda > Insecta > Lepidoptera > Pieridae > Leptidea > Leptidea juvernica. The sequence goes on from CATIXQ010000031.1 coordinate 4,657,335, forward strand.
TGATATAAACTGTGGCAGTTAGAGGACTGATCTCGAGTCGATAAAGGGGACGCATCAAATGTCTTCTTAGCTGCTTCTTAGGGTTACACTGGACTATAGCATAATAATTCGAGTAGAGTTCGCTGAAGGAGTGGAGCGCGATTTGACCAAAATGTACTAGAGTAATTCATACATAAATATAATTTTAAAATTATCATAACTTTTATTATTTACATATTATCTTATAAAGAGGTAATTACAACATTATGAAACTACTAACACACGATTGTAAATAACTATCCAAGAAGATATAAAATTAATTTACTATAATTAAAATTGTAAGTATATGTACCTATGCAAAAATATGTTTTATCTTCTTACCTCGCGTCGTTTTGTCTTCTGTAAAAATACACAGTTTTTCACATATCAACTACTCATTACCAGGTTGAAAATAATGTCAACCAAAGCGAGGAAATCTTTACTTTTGAGATTGGAGGTTCGTTGCCATGTCGGAGTAATTTATTAAGTATTCCAAGCCCTGTGCTTCCCTGAGGCAAAAAAAGAATAGGGAAGACTCAGGCTGAAGGTAAGTAAGAGGCGACTTCTTTGCACAGGATGCCGCCTAGATTGTTGGTACGACAACGGTGCCTTTTTTTGTCGTGAAGCAGTAATGTGAAGCAGTGAACTTTACTGCTTCGGTCTGTTTCGGTCTGAAGGGTGCCGTAGCTAATGAAATTACTGGGCAAATTAGAATTATCATCTTATGTCTCAAGATGACGAGCGCAATTGTAGTGCCGCTCAGAGTTTATGACTTTTTCGAGAATCCTGAGCGGCACTTCATTTTAATGGACAGGTTATCAGCTGGACGTCCTGCTAGTCTCGTCCCTTATTGTCATTTAAAAAAACCAGTTCAAAAAGCATAAAACAAGCCTGGAAAGCTCGGAAAGCTTTTGAAATATGACAGATGTCATATTTCATTTTTTCTGATATATCATCAGCCGGAAGACGTCCACTGCTGAACAAAGGCCTCCCCCAAAGATTTCCACCACGATCGCTCCTGAGCTGCCCTCATCCAACGTATTCCGGACCAGATCGTCGGTCCATCTTGTGGGGGGCCTACCAACACTGCGTCTTTCGGTACATGGTGTACTTTACTGCCCCAATGGTCATCTGTCCATCGAACAATGCGCCCGGCTACTGCCACTTCAGTTTCGCCATCATTTGGGCTATGTCGATAACTTTGGTTCTCCTAGGGACCTCCTCGTTTCTGATTCGAACTCGCAGGGAAACTCCGAGCATAGCCCTCTGAGCTTTCTCATAAGAATCCTTATAAGAAAGCTTCAGACAGACGTAGTTAAAAAATAATAATATTCGTTTGCTCGTGTTCAGAGTATATCAATCATACTTCTCACTTTCAAATATACTATAGAAATAAGCAGCAGTAAAGTGTTTTTATATTATGTATGTATTTTACCAGCTTTAGATAGAAATTATAATAAGTATTCATTAAAAACGTAGGATTACGTTTGTCAGTAGGTAGGAAGCTAGCTTAAAGGGAATACGCCTGATAGCCCGGATGTTGTATACAAATTGATGAAGATGTCTCGCGCTGGTAAAGTAACTTCTCTAGAGAATCGCTTATTAGGTTCGTGGCGTGCAGATGCAAGATGCGCCCGTCGGCAATCGATGTTACTATGGCAACGTCGCCGACCGTAAACAGTCTGTTTACACTGCACGATATTATATTGGGACACGATGAAATATATTGTGTAGATCCAGCATCATTTTGATATCTGGCATTCTACAAATGCGCGTTTTGCAAGAAGCTTCTTGCCTCGCAGCCAGTTTGTGGAATCAATTACCCACTGCAGTTTTCCCGACCAATACGGCTATCAAGCACGCATACCCTAACTTAAAGTCGACAACGCATCTCTTAAACCCTGGTGTTGTAGATGTCCATGGGCCTCTCCACTTGACCGATTGCCCTCTCTTACATATTATATATTAAAAGATTTCACTTGACTTGCAAAGTTTAGTCTTTGACGTTTTAGGCTATCGTGTCCGTAACATAAAGGAACCCCTAAAAGGATCACTTCATTGACTGCCTGTAAATCAATGTGCGAGCTAGAGATTCACTTGCATTTTTCAAAGTTTATGACATCTCCTCAAACTTTTAGTTAGATAGAGGTTATTTTATTATATTATAATATTATTATTTTTTTATGGAAAAAGAGGACAAACGAGCGTACGGGTCACCTGGTGTTAAGTGATTACCGCCCACATTCTCTTCCAACACCAGAGGAATCTCAGGAACGTTGCCGGCCTTTAAGGAAAGTGTACGCGCTTTTTTTGAAGGAACCCATGTCGTATCGTCCCGGGAACCACACAACCAGATGGTGGGAATGATATCCTAACTTGGGGCGTGTCGTGCGAAGCTGGAATTTGGCGGTAGGAATCAGATGAAACAGCTCTTCGGAACTCTCCCCATAATAAATTAATGAAGTAAAGCTTAATATTATATATAAATTGCTTTTTTTCTCTCTCTTGCGATTATTAAGCTGAGAATATGTAATTATTTATGACTGGCTGACCCGGCGAACATTGTTCCGCCTTCTAAGGCGGCCTAAGCCTTCTAAGGCCTAGAGTCCTTAAATCCAAAATCTGCTCATTGCCTCTAGGCAGTATTTAAGTAATTTCAATATTTCAATAGGATAATAAATATGTAGCTGTACCTACATCCAATAATATCAATTAATACAAATGTCTAATATCTAACTTGTAATGTAGCATTATAGATCGTAGAAATAGTAATCGTTCATAATAACTGTAATAAGCGTATGCCGAAAGATTCGTTCTGAAAAGAACATTTTATTTTATATAACGTAATATTAGCTCTGATAAGAACCATTTCATAATGCTGTACATCAACTCATAGAATCATACTGATCACCAGTAATCATCTTATCAATGTACGAGCATCGTCACGTTCTCTCGACGATCGCAGATATACTCACGTGATCAGTCATATGCTCCGCGTTACACAACCGCACAGCAAGGCCGAGCGGACTCGACTGACGAGTGAGGCGTCGGGACTCGGGGGGCGATCGCTATTCATGCAATTTTAATCAATGAGCGACAGCGTAGGTGCTGAATGCTCATTGACATCGTATGATCGAGGTTCGACGCGAATTTACGCAAACCGCGCTCTCTGGCCGGCTTACTGCGATAGCATTAGTTTTAGAGCGAGATAGAACACATAATATTAGTCTCAATTCTTATTGAATGAAACGTTTTACTATTTGTTAAAATGTAAGCTTTAGTATTGGTGTGTATTTTCTGAACTTGTAAATATTTTTTAAGTCACACGTAATTGGGTAACTAGTTTTAAGGATTTTGTATATATATCATGTAACTATCAAATAAATCATATCTTCCACATATTCCTCACAGTCAATCAATTGTTTTATTTAATCGCCAAACGCTCAGTCTCTAAAAATATAAGGAAATAAAAAAAATTAAGTTGGTTAATGATTTTTAATTGGCTGTGTATTTTGGTTTTTGGGTTGCACTCTTCAGTGAAGCACCTTGTGATAGACCACATTTACTGTTATATTATCATGCGCAAAAGCAAATAACGCAATATCCCGTGAACATGCCACTTATAATTAATTGAACATGGGAAATGGATTGTAGATTCAGACCACAAACTTTCAATGATTGGGCTTAAGATTTGAATGGTCAGGGCGAATGCGAGACGGATCGGAAAGGAAATATTTGCGGGCTAACTCGACACGCAAAATGTTCATGAAGTAGTTGCTGCAGATCTTGAAGAATTGCTCTTATCATTGCTGCATTGATCTCTTGACATCGATCAAGTTTTTTCTCCATGTTACCCATGAAGTATAATTGTAAAAATGTATGCTGTGCATCTTTGAGAGGTTGCAATAATCCAATCCGATGGTGAATCTGTCCTTATATCTACAATATCAAAAGCAAAGTCCGTATATGATTAAAAAACACTTTTTTTAGAATTAGCATACATAATACTCATGAATAAGTATAGTAGGTATGCTATACTTCTACTGTATTGTGTGTAAGTATATAAATAAATAAATACCTTGAATGTCTTCATTCTTACATAATGTCTGCCCAAAATGGGGTCATTTAGAGACAAACATTGTATTTTTGAGTGTTTGCTAGAAAATGTCGTGATTCGGTAGTTTCCCACTCTCAAACAATAATAAGTCTTGCAATCGTATCGAAATGCTCTTCGATTCAAATCAGTACTTCATAAATTTCTTCTTGTGTGTCGAAAATTACCTAGTTCTTGATCTCTGAGGTTTTTCTGGACGATTTCGTATTGCCAGCCGAGCCGTTTTACGGGCTGCCTCGCATTGCTCTTGTGATTCATAGCACGAAGTCGATCCATACTAACGCGGTTTTTTTCACCCGAAATTTCTTGTTCTTCTTCAGTCCTTTCATTCGCAATGTTTCGAATCCTAGTTGCATTACGTCTTTGTCGAGAATAATTTGATATTAGGGAGGGAGGGAGGGAATAATTGATGTAACAACCGAAAAATTGGTCTAGCCGTTCTTGAGTTATAAACAGTGTAACTAACACGACTTTGTTTTATATATATATAGATATAAAATATATATATTAAGATAATAACATATGCACTTGCTATGTAATGAAGAAATATTCGGGATTTAGTAAATACTCTATGAATGGCTTGATTCCTTGGCGTCTTCTACCCTCCTCTACATCTATTACCGTATGTGTTTGAAGACCTATTTTATATAAATGGTTCAAAGTAAAATAATGCAGTCGTTGAAATATCGTGACATGTAAGTATACTCTTTGTACACAACCACCATCTTCTCCCGATTTCTAACAGGATAATGTAGTTTCGCGGTTATGCATCGCTCGACAGTCGACACATACCACATTGTTGCCTGCCTTCCCACTTAATGGCTATATAGATATCGTAATCACATTGATCTAGATACCATCTTGTTTCGTCTCCTAAATTAGATATATATTTTTGTTGCAATATAATATATTAAGTTAAGAACTAGGCACAATTATTGATTAAATCTCTGAGATTACGATGGCTGCTACGTAAATAATCCCACAAAACTGCCAATTTTACTTTTTTGTGTTTTCATTAATGAACTAGATGAGTACTATAAACTGTGTAAATTTCAAAGTCAAATACTAAGAAATAAGGCTTTTATATTTTAGTTTTCTGTCGTATGTCGTTTTTGCATGCGGCGTAACTGATTGTATTTACTCTGACCATAATTTACGGGGAGGTGTGTGCGGATGGGGTGAAGCGCCGCGTATAACATGTATCACTTACCGGTTAATACGTTGACCATGCGCATGTTCTAACCACAAATGTTTGTTTAATTTAATATGATCATTATTGATTGGTTTTACCAGCAATGAGAAAGTCGAATATTATGTAATATTCACAAGCCTAAAGGCTCTGTAATATCACAGGGAGAGAGCTTGTGGATCGGTCTGAAAATATTTGAATGTTTGTGACGTTGTACATGAAAATGAAGAGGATCACTGCATTTCAAACAATAACACTGAAAACAGACTATTCGGTAATTATTTTTAATGATATTTTATAATATTTACTCGTATATTAGAAGAATATAGTTTGTAGTAATAATTATTAATCAATTAATCAAGTAAGTCTTAATGGTTAGTACCACATACGATTATGTACGTTGTTTTTATCTTCTAAAATTATATCGTATGTAACTCAAACGATTTTTTACTTTGTTCATTATAAAAAGTTATTTATGGTATCTGACACATAGGTACATTTTATTACTTCATTTGCATAAGAGTGTTTACTATCGTATTTATTAGTTAAAATAACTTGCGTCGCTCTATCTCTTATCGTAACTAGCAATACGATAGTATACATGGAATTTTATAAAAAAAATTGGTGTCGTATGTGAGATTTTCTTTTGTTTCCGACTCTCCATTACCAACCTAAGCCGACCTTATTGAAACTACAGCCCTTTCTGAACTTTTTGTGCAGATTTTGCATGTACACCACCGGCATTGACGTCTCTTATAGCTTCTCTCTTCATCTCTTTGTGGTAATGGTTAATATCGATGATGTTAGTTTTAATTTAGTTATTAATTTTATTTTTTATTTTTAGTGAATTTTATGTGATGATTGTTTTACTCTAATTTCAGATGAAAAATTGCTATAACGTAACATCCGACTAGTCCTAGCTGCTTTATTAATCATTTGGATGAAGATTGCACTAACGATACTTGTCCGTACTTTATCGAAGCCAAACCAACGTCAACTTATTCAGTTGACTCTATTACTCCTGTTTCTAGAAGAGATAAAGGCATACTTAAATACACATCCCATAAAAACCATGAAAGCCCCCTGTGAATGTCGTATGAAAAGATTTCGAATGATCATAGAAAAAAGATTTTTAAAGCATTCTAGAAAATACGAGATCACCAAAAACAGTGGACGTATATATCCAACATAGTAAGTGAAAATCTCAAGAGGAGAGTTTATACTGATGTAGAAACTCGTCGTAAATACATAATTTAATATAAATTAATTTTAACTGCTAGTAAAAACCATACTGATGGCGTATTTGTCAACGAGTGTAAAAAGCAGTTTCTAGCGATACTTGAGATAAGTGAACAATTCGTGTATACTGCAATAAGTAAAACCAACCCATCAACTTTAGGAAACGATGATCGGAGTAAGAACTTTAATCAAAAAATTACTAATGTGACGTATGCCATAAGCACATGCTTTTAAATCCCACATAATATGAAAAACGAGAGGCAATAAAAATCATATTTCTAATAAAATTATAGCACGAGCCCTAAAACAAAGCAGACAAAAACAGGCGATATAATCTGAAGGTAAGCATATTATAGCTTATAGCAGCCACGTTTGATTTTCATAAAATCTTAATCTCGCCTAAGTGTCTTTAATTATAAACGAAAGTTAGGCAATATGAATTTTACCGTATTTGATCTTGTGGTATGAGGGTGAAGGAAAAAGAGGAGCAAACGAAGTGGCTAGTTGTTTAACGGATTTTGTAGCAAATGGTATGCAAGCTGGAGCAGTAGAGTCTCGGTTTTGACACAACTGTACTGACCAAAATCAGAACAGCATGTTCGCTACGTATATGTTTTTGGCAGAAATGTACAATATAACGATCAAACATACCTTTCTAAAGAAAGACACACTCAGCAAGAAGGAGAGTGAGTGCATACATTAATAGAGAAAACTTCAAAAAATAAATTTATATAATATAAACTCCTTTTGAATGGTTTACATTGGTCCGGTGAGCAAAAACAGATGTAGGCCGTAAAAGATAAAACTTAGGGAAAAAATTTACAGAGTGATACTGTTCATTGAACTAAGGTTACGAAATTGAAATTGATTGCTGGACAACCTATTAATATTTTATATCAATATGATTTGAAAAAACAGGAGTATATGACAATTGTTACGAAAATTTAATCCCGGCGCCGACAGCAAATCAACATTTCAGTAAAGCCTCTTTACCATAATTCATTGCCCATACCTCAAGCAAAAAAAATGAATTGATCATTCTTTGTACTAGCGGTGTTATTCCAATAATTCATCACAATTTTTACAAAGGCCTACCAGCAGAACCTTCAACCTCTCAAAATACTTATGAGATGGATTCAGACAACGCCATTTTTATGTTCTCTTACGTTTATAGGAAATACCTATTGTTCCTCATGAATGTAACGCGATCTCTTTTAGTCATGGTTTTAAGATTATCTTAAGTACAATAAATCACGTGATACTAATTCTTAAAGCTTAAATTATGTTTGTGATTATTGTGTGATAGTTAATAAGCATAAATGTGATTTGCTATTATAACTTTTAGAGACACCTTCAGGTTCAATGTTCCTCAATTTGCTTACTAGATCTCTCCTGTGAAGACTGTTAGTAAAACCCTGATTAACATAAATATTTAAATATAAAATTTTACGCTAAATTATAAGACTCGAATTCCAAGCCCGTGAACGCTGGAGTGCCCCAAGGCTGTGTGCTTTCTCCCACGCTGTTTCTTCTGCATATCAATGATATGTTGGACACCTCCAACATACATTGCTATGCAGACGACAGCACTGGTGATGCCGTATACACGGGCCATGCAAGTCTCTCTCGGGAAAACGTCGACCAGTGCCGGGAGAAACTTGTGTCTTCTATCGAGTCCTTTCTCGAGAAGGTCGCGGAATGGGGTAATTTGAACCTTGTCCAATTCAACCCCCAGAAGACTCAAGTTTGCGCAAGCGTTTACCACTAAAAAATCCCCATTTGCCGTATCACCGCTCTTCGACAACACTTCCCTAAAAGCCTCGCCTAGTATCGGAATACTGGGTCTCGAAATCTCGAGCGATTGCCAATTCCGTGGCCATCTGGAGGGCAAAGACAAATTGGCTTCGAAGAAGCTGGGCGTCATCAATGGAGCACGGCAATACTTCAAGCCGGCCCACATTCTAGCGCTCTACAAAGCGCAGATCCGGCCACACATGGAGTATTGCTGTCATCTCTGGTCTGGCGCACCCCAGTATCAGCTCGATCCATTTGACCGCGTGCAATGCAGAGCAGCTCGAATTGTCGGGGACCCAGTGCTCTGTGAACGGCTAGATCACTTGGCGTTGCGTAGAGACGTCGCTTCATTGTGTGTCTTCTACCGCATTTATCAAGGGGAGTGTTCCAAAGAGCTGTTCAACCTGATTCCCGTCGCCGAATTCACCTTCGCACGACACGCCACAAGTTAGGATATCATCCCCACCATCTGGATGTGTGGCGGTCCTACACAGTGCGGTTTTCTAGGAGCTTTCTTCCACGTACTACAATGCTGTGGAATGAGCTTCCTTGTGCGGTGTTTCCGGGACGATACGACATGAGTACCTTCAAAAAAAGCGCGTACACCTTCCTTAAAGGCCGGCAACGCTCTTGTGATTCCTCTGGTGTTGCAAGAGAATGTGGGCGGCGGTGATCACTTCACACCAGGTGACCCGTACGCTCGTTTGTCCTCCTATTCCATAAAAAAAAGACTACTTGTCTATTGGTATAAGAATTTCTAGTATATATATCATCAAGCTTTTAAGCACACAGAATCATTGTGATTATAAAAAAATTATCGTAATTGAATAAAATTTCTTTCTTTGGTTCTTCTTTGCCTTTAATTATTTTCATTTAAGTTGTAGTCATAGAAAATAAAACGGTTAGAATGTTGATTTTCATGGATATTATTGGTAATTAATTATTATTGCTTAAGAAACGTACCCACCATTCCCTTTAATAAATACAATAATGTCAAATTTACTGTTCATTACAATATTATTATCATTAACAGGCTTATGAATTTTAATATTATTATATAAATACAATTTAAAAACCTCTATCATCACTAACATTAATAAACATTAAATAAGTTTACTATTCACGAAGTAAATCATGGCATGTGTATGATACGTCAAAATGTTACTTTAATAAGATCATTGTAAACTACCGTAAGTTTTATATACGATATTTCTATACAACTTTAGCCAGGCTTAAAAAATCGTATGTATCACTTACTATTTACCACATGCATATCCGATGTAAATTGTCGTTACTGCAATATTTAAATTTAATCTACAAATAATTGGTATAACATTCACACTCCACATTGTGACTTCTTATGTTATCTATTCATATTGTAAATTTCAGAACAAAAAATTTAAATTCAACGATACGATGCAAGATAATTTTTTTAAAGCTCTGTCCTGAAAAGTATGCATAACAAACATACGACTTTATACGTAGGAGCCATCGATTAGTACGTCATATTAGTACTGATGTAAGTGGAGATTACTTACTATCAAGACTGATATAAGAAGCGGGACCCAAATGCCTAATTTGCAAACTAATTTTCATATATTTTCTATGACTCATCGCTATGTAGAACTACACAACCGTTATCAAAAAAAAAGTTTAAAAACAACAACTAAAATAAAAAAGTGCATTAAAAAAATTAAACACCCATACGTTGACACTATTCACCTCTAAGTATATATTTAACATACAAGTTCTGAACAGCTCCGGCGTTGGACAAGTAGGTGTCAACTCTCAGTACTCAGTAACTAAGGTAGCGCGCGGCTACTTAGAGGTTGTTTTAAATTTATTGAGCGAAGGGAAGCGAAGCTGAGCGGAGCTCCCACCGGGTGACTCCAATTGATTTCTGTGTTATATTATTTCTCGGCCATTTCTGGACTGATTTAAAAAAAAAATAAACTCATAGAAAGATTTCGAAATTTTTTTTTAAAACAGAATTTTGAATTTCGACTTCATTCAATGATTATAATTAAAAGCAAACATGATTTAAATATTATTAAAATATAATTAAAAATATTATTCTAAATTAGCACGCACTATTTATATTTATTTAACAATTGAGCCGATTGATCAAATCACAATAAGTTTTAACTGTAACACTGCTATCAGTCGAGAGTGATTCGACTGCCAGGTTCAAAACAGGCGCTAATTCCTCATGTTTAAATATGGCCCCAAATTCCAAAAGATTCTTTTGTTGTTTCTTCTTTTTGGATTAATTTTGTTTTGTTTTTGTACACAGACTTAGTTTACCTTAAATATACGCCGCAGCGAAGCGGTACGCCGAGCGATCGCGGCATCCTAGTATTATGGTAAAATGATTTATTCAGGTGAATTACGTATTTTAATTTTTTTTATAATTACGGTTCTGTAGTTCTACTCGTGGGTTAATTTAACATCGCCATAAGGCTCCACGCTGTATAAAAATAAAAAAACACAAAAGTAAATCAAAGTATGTATTAGGAAAAAATTGTTAGAAATAGCCAACCGCCATGAAAGCTTTTCATTTTTCTAATATTTGAATGTCCCAAACTTTTTGGAGTTTACTCCTTAAAACTGAGATAAGTAGGTACGTAATTTACAGTTTGTTATTTTTAAATGATATCCCTCACTTCTGAGATTAAGTATACTTTTTTTTTTCCAACAATACCCTCTATATATATTATTCAAACAAAACAAATCTTATAACTATATTTACAATACTACGACTACATAAAATTAAAACTATCATTACGTGGAAGCGTACCAAGAATACTGGCAGCATTACCGCGTTGGAGAGCAAGGCTGATCGGTTGACCGAAATAGCTGCCAGCGCTTGGGTTTCCAGTAGCCTTATTGAGGCGCGAAGATAGTATTTTGAACATTCTCCGCGCCTCACGGGCCAAGTGTCTCGACACCAAACGGCACAAAGATGTATGACTCACTGAGGCCAACATATTTGCGACTCTTGCTGTCTTCGGCAGTCGAAGCTGCAGCCCCAGCACCAACTGACGTAACTTGGACATAAGAAGGAGCCAGAGTATCGACGCAAGTAGCGTCCCACACCAGCGCCCTTCCCCGTACCCAAGCCACCAGCGTCATTCCATCAGGACGCTTGCCATCGCGGCGGGTAATACCATTTGGCTCTAAAACAGCTGGTATATTAAGAGCGGCAAATGCCCTGCGGATGATTTAATTTAATTTAATTTGTACTAAATCTATGGACGATGCGGGATTCAAACCCGCGCCTTATGTGTTACGTCCCAGCGCTATTAACTAAGCTCTTATGGCTCTATCTACAGGATCTTCATTACAGTTGATAACTTGCACAACCCCAACAACATTGTTTAATTTGCAATTATTTATTAATTCATCTACTGAAAATTAGAGTAATTTCAGAATAAGATTTCCAGCATGGAACCAACAAAGAAGGAACAGGTCATTGCTGTGCTGTGAGAGCTTAAAGATAATGAACGCAACGTGTTTCATTGAATCGCTTTCGTAGAATAAATTTCAATCTGAAGTATGAACACCGAGGAAGATCAGCGAATAAGATAAATAGTAATGAATTGAATCCGAAGGTAGAGGTCGATTTCCATCAATATCCAAGGAATAGGTGGCATGGCCTGATGAAAGTATAACCACAATATTGACCCATTTTCATCGAATCGATAAAATACAAAGCTTGAAAAATTTATGCCCTATGGCTTAACTGCCCTACAGGAGAAACACTCATTGCCCTAACATGTTGAACCGGCACATAATCAAGCGATTTTGTGGTATAATTCACTTCACCTTCCTCAGATCCAATCAAGTATTAATAGTAGACGTTTATCGTATTGAACTTGGAACAATGGTGGTGAAACTCGCATTGAGACAGCCCCGACTCATCAGACTAATCTTCACCAGTATTGCTCCTTAAAACGCAAGACTTCACTAGGCTTGAGAAACCGTTTTAAGTCGACTATACGATCTAGAATTTACAATTCTTCCATACTGGCCGGAGCCCGGACCTAGCTCTAACCAACTATATTTTATTCCACGATGAAAAGTTTTACGCGGAAAAAAATTGTCTTAACACAGAGAGTCCAGGGACCCAGAGTTCTACTGCAAAGGCTAACGAACCTTGAGGTGGCAGAAATTAAAAGATACCGACGGTCAATATTTCGATTAAATACATTACATATTTTATGTATCAAAGAATGTCTCAATACTTCAGTGCAAAACCGCAATTTCTTACGTTTCTCCTAATGTTATGACAATATTGCACCACCAAAGGAATGAAAGCTAGGGAGAGAAGACATTTAAAGAAGTTGGGCGGGGAACTTCAGCAGTTATAAAATTGTACAAAGATGAAAGGAAGATTGCAAAGGACAATTCAAGAGCCAAGTCCTGTCTCTGTTTAAAACAAAACTTGGTGACAATAGGGTGAGGTGTCATTTGTCATATAGAATGTGACATTTGACATATGTCCGTTACACAGCTGTCATTAGCAGTAACTGTCAGGCTTATGCGTCAGCGTGTGACCTGTGAAGTGTGAGTCAGTGACTCAGTGACATCGCCGTGCATTGTATTTTTGTTTTATAGATGTATACTTAGTGATTGTGTTTGTGTGTATTTCTGATTTATGTTTTTTGACGCCGACGTATTTATATCAGGATTATTTTCTGGATTTTATCACATAAACCCCTCAAACTGACGTCTTCAGGTATGTATCATGTATTCAATTTGCATCGATTACGATGATTTTGTTAAGTGACTGCCGAAAACCAATGTACTAGACGTGGAACCTGTTTGACAGGCGTTGCCCAGGGTTTGGTAAAGGTATGGTGAATTTAGATTATCTATCTAATTCCACGTAGGTTGTTTAGATTAATATTTTATCATTGTGTTAGTTATCTTGTGCTTGAACGTTATGTTATCTGGGTATGTTGCTACACCTTGTCTAATGTGGCGCTCCGGCTCAACGAATTGTTCAACTAACTAAATTCAGTCGGCTTTCGGACGCCGGTTTGTACAGCCGTGTGTGTTACTACTTACTAGTATGATATAATGGTAGGTTCGCGATTTAGCATTTCTTTGAAGTGTTTGTGAAGTGGATATAGTAAGGGATTGTTTTGTGTTGTTGCAGGCAGGCAGGATGTTAAAGTTTATACGTGGGAAGGGGCAACAACCATCTGCTGAGCGGCAGAAACTACAAAATGAGCTGTTTGCCTTCAGGAAGGTAAGAGCTTCTTGTATTTACAAACATGAGTGGTGTTATTAATCTAAAAATATCACAAATACATTTGAGCATAAAGATTTTATAATAACCATTTTACTACTGTAGGCATATCTCAATAATCTTATGTTATATAGAAGTATTATAGTTAGCATTGTTACACAGTAGTGTTATGTATTGAATACATTATGTTAATACATATTTTTTTAAACCTACCATACAAAAACTAAAATACTTATAATCTTTCTACCTGTTTCCATTCGTTGTTACAAAAATAAATATGTAATTCAGTTGAAAATAAACTTAGTGCCAACCTTGATATATTTGACTTAAAGAAAGCCAATTCCCACAGAACTATAACTTCCTAAAACATCATTCTAAAATGATCAGCATTTTTTTGATGCTGACATAAACTTAACCTAACTACATACATAATACTGTTATGATTTAGTTTTATAAATACTTGCTATTATAAGGCCTATAATTCAAACATTTTCTGTGTGTATTTTTCAGGCATTCTCTTAGTCAGATTCAGGGTTGTGATTTAGTATAATACTAACCCCCTTTTTCATAATGGTCTGCTAACTTTAAACAGCCGCTAAGGAGTGTTTTTTCTCATTCTGACTTAGGTCAATAGAAGAAGACATAGTGAGAATTAGCATGCCTTAAGTTAGCAGACTATTATGAATAAGGGGTTTACAATAATTGTGTGTGCAAATACATAAACTTAGGGTTGCAGCGACAATTCTTCAATTATCACTTTTATGTCATTATTTTCTGTCCTGAGCGACAAATGAAGAAAAAAAAACGTATAATTAATTTGGTATATGGTTTTGATGTTTGATCAGAAAATATAAATACCAAATTAATAGTACTTTTTTCAACAATTAACCTATTTTCAAAGTGTTTTATCATTCAATTGCATCCAAACCGTTATTTGTTTTATGATTAGATGTTTTTGTAGTGAGTTGTCGTTTGGTTAAAAGAATCAGGCCATGGCCATTGTAGGGCTTGTTGAAATGTGTACAGATTTTTATGAGGTATTCCATCACATTCAGTTGTGTATGTATAATAGTGTTGCAATTTGGGAGTCAACAGCATGATATATTCATGATATGAAGTTTGTTCAGTGTGTATTAGGATATTTAAAAACCAGTCAATTGTGACACAAACTATGCAATAGTTTGAGGGTTCATCCTTTGCTGGATCAAAAACGAATTATCAAAATGGGTTCACCCAGTTGAAAGTTTTGAGGTAAGAAGAAAAAAAACATACCGAATTGTGAACCTTCTCCTTTTTTTTAAGTTGGTTCGATTGAAGTAAAACTTAATTATGATTAACTTTAGGAATAATTAATGAATGTCGCAAATGTCAGACTGAGAACTTTTATTTATTATTTATTACAAAGTAGTTATAAATGAACAAATACACTAAGAGATTATCAGAAAATAATACTGAGCATTTTGAAACAAATTTTATAAACCATTAAATTATAATGGTTTAAAATTGTTTCAATTGACTTTTTTCTGCCTGAAGTACTAATGTTACTTTCGTCTGCAAAATGTTCTTACCCCGAAGTCACACCTTAAGAAGTTTTACTTCAAAAAATTACAATGTAGTGTTGTTTTCATAAGATTGTGGTGATAGGAATTAATTCTAGTTCCAATTTTTCGCATTCAAACACTAGACTACTATCGCAAACCCAACACTAACCAAAGGCACAGTAGCCGGAAATTAACTGGAATTATAATGTATATTTCCAAAATGTCATGATTGATGGTTTCTTTTCGTGACACTCATGTTTAGCAGAGGGTTTTGTAGGTGATATGTATAGCAGTGAGCAGTTCCTGATTAGCAGTAATAGTTTTGATCATGTGCTGGCTGTTACATTTCAGACAGAGCATCCAAGATAGTTTTAATTGATTGGCTCAATAGGGTACATGCATATGATTATAAATAATAGATATTTTTAATAAACATTATAACTACAGAATTATGCTTACATCAACTCTAGTGTTGAAAATAGTATTTGAGCAAGATTAATATTAACTTTTGAAGAATGCTAACGATTTTGGGTAATTTGAAAGATGAGACATTAAATCTCATTTTTGAACCAATCCAGCGGGGATTGCTATTATATTTTACTAGCTGATAGCAAACATCATTTTGCCATACAAATTAAGTACCCTACATCTACTCATCTCAATTGCTAGACTGAGTTATTCGTATTGTGAGTATAAAGGTGTTTCTCAGTAAAAAAAATATAGGTTCCGTATAAGTAATCACTAACATATTATCATATACTCAAAACCTTTGCCGAAATATTACCTTTATCTTACGGATAATGCCCATTATTCCGATCCACTGTCTGTTTATACTGAACAACGTCTGTCGGGTCAGCTAGTTCCTCATAAATATAAATTTACAAATTTGTTGCTGTTAAGACGTTAGATTGAATATGAAGGATTTCAATTGCTTCAATTTGTCTGTCGTTAAAGAGTGAATGAAGTGTTAAATGATGTTGTTTCAAATATTAAAGACTAGCTGACCCGATAGACGTTGTTCTGTATATAATAAATAAAATAATGTTTTTATATGAATTTGTCAATAATATATCATAACATCAAAAGTTTCTTCGTAAAATATGCACCCTGTTGTCGTAATGAAATTGTTTCACAGCAGAACTGTCAAACCGTGCGTCAATAAATTCTCTCATACAAATTATATATGGACACATCAAAGGAAAAACAAATTTGTTGTTTTTATTTAATTTAGCAGCATTCTCCTATTTATTCACCTTTTAAACCTTCTCTAGACTTCCACAAATAATTCATGACCAATATTAGCCAAATCGGTCCAGCCGTTCTCGTGTTTTAGCGAGACTAACGAACAGCAATTCATTTTTATATATATAGATATTAAAGATATGCTGGTGGCATGTTAATATTTACTTCAACAGCATTTATCACGTGGAGTGTTTCAATGAGCTGTTTGTCCTGATTCTTGCCGAGGAATTCCACCCTTGCAGCTATTCAGCTCTTTTTATGCCAATAAGGGACGAGAAGAGCAGGACATTCAACTGATGGTCATTGATACTCCCTGCCCATTACAATGCAGTGCCGCTCAAGATTCTTGAAAAACCCCAAAAACTCTGAGACATAAGATGTTAAGTCTCGTTTTTCCAGTAATTTCACCTAGCTACGGAGCCCTTCAAACCCAAACACATTACTGCTTCACGGCAGAAATAGGCGCCGTTGTGGTACCCATAATCTAGCCGGCATCCTGTGCAAAGGAACCTCCCACTGGTAAACCTGACGCTTTAAAGTAAAGCTGAGCTCTTAGAGTGAATTTAGACTTTGCTCGTACTTTACTTACGTGAAACTTTGCTGACTCTGACAAAACTCTAACTTGACTTTTATATTTGGCTGTCTTAGCTTAAGCTCTATTACGCTGTGGAATGAGCTTCCTTGTGCGGTGTTTCCGGGACGATACGACATGGATACCTTCAAAAAAAGCGCGTACACCTTCCTTAAAGGCCGGCAACGCTCATGTGATTCCTCTGGTGTTGCAAGAGAATGTGGGCGGCGGTGATCACTTAACACCATGTGACCGGTACGCTCGTTTGTCCTCCTATTCCATAAAAAAAGCTCAGTATAATTTCAAATGTCAAGTGACTATAAAAAAAAAACACTTTTTAAAAAAACAGACTTCAAAAACTGAAAAGAATCTTATAACTATTATAATAATAGTATTATTTATATTAATTTTTTATTTTTATTAATAATAACTTTCCCGTGATTCCTCTGGTGATGCTATAGTGATGTGTGTGTGATGACCCCTTAACATCGGCTTGAGGAAAAAATTATTAGCCGATAACGAGGTGTTTTCTTGTAATCGAGTATTTTAAAAAACTATTTACTTAAATATTCTTAATATTTAGGTTTGAGCCGATGGTCCCGTTGTCAATGCTCAAAAAAATTAAAAAAAAATGCCTGAATTTTGTTTTAATGTAATCGCGCTTTTTCTGTAAACAAATAGATGGAATAAATAAAAAGGAAGGCGTAATCTTTATACAGATTTTTTTATTACTGCGTAAATAAAGTTTATTTAATTGTATGTGGGAGGACCAAGTGTCCGTTCAAAAGTCTAAAATGAAAAAGACTAACATATTGAAAACGGTTGAAAAAATATTCTTAAAATACTTGTTAGTGTGTACTTAGTAAGTATCGAAATATTGTCGGTAGATTAATATCCGTTGAGCCGGGCGCAAACAGCTAGCGTCCTTATCGGCCGATACCCGATAGCGCGCGATAACGATTCGTAATCGATATAACTCAGCCGTCACCCCATTTGCTCCTGAAGCCTTATGTTGCCTTGGTACTTTGCAATTGTTTTCACAACTAAAATTCGGGAAAGTTCTGTTCTGCAAACAATTGTCTTCGCCATGAATGAGCTGTTTGTCTTGCCTTTTGTCCTGATTTCCGTCATTGCATCCATAGAGTTACAGTATACTAGCGTATCGACGACTTGACAGCACGATAATGCGTGACCTCTTTTGATTTGTCAATGTGTGCAAAAATTTATAGTCCCCGGTTTTGTGTCCTACACAACCATTCAATGTTTATAGTAGCCTAGCGAAACTCTAAGAAAAAAGCGATTCACTCCATTGTATGAAACGTGCAGTCATTGATAGGTTGACAGAGGAGTATAACCAGCCACTATGATTGTTGTTCGTGGACTATGAGACAGCCTTTGATTTGATCGAGACCTGGGCGGTGCTTCAGTCTTTCCAGAGGTGCCACGTTTATTACCGATATATCGAAGCGTTGAAGTGTTTGTATCGAAACGCCACCATGTCAGTTCGAGACTGCAGCGGAGAGTCAGACAAGGCGATGTCATATCGCCCAAGCTGCTCACCGCTGCGTTGGAAGATGTCTTTAAGCTTCTGGACTGGAATGGACTGGGCATCATCATCAACGGCGAATACATAACTCACCTTCGATTCGCAGACGATATCATTATCATGGCAGAGATCATGGAAGACTCAAGCCATATGCTCGATGGCCTCAATACAGCTTCCCAAGGAGTAGATCTCAAAATGAACATGGACAAGACGAAGATCATGTCAAATGTCCATGTCGCACCTACTTCTATAACAGTTGGAAAATGTACTCTCGAAATTGTCGATGAGTACGTCTACCTCGGACAAACAATCCAGTTAGGCAGGATGACTGCTATAATCTTGTAAAAAACGAAGATAGCCAAAATCCACTACGTTTTAAGCAACTGTTCGCTTTCAAACTTAGCCGGAGCCTTCGTCGCCAATCGCCATTCTGTAATTACTACTATTTCAAACTTAATATGTCAAATCACTGCAAGTTTCATACTAAACTCGCCTCTTATTACGTAGTATTTACATCCTCTTTGGTTTGAAGACATAAGAAAATTAAGTTGACAGCCTAGCTATAAGGAGCGCTATTGGAAATAATCACGATGCAACAAAACAGGTTGTGATTCCAGTATATTAAATGAATTCATTTTACAATGTATATCTCATTTAATATTGATGACAATCTTTAACAGTCAATACATTTTAGTCACTATGCAATAAAATGCCTCGCCTAGGTCTAACCTCGGCCGTGCCTTGATTAACGTAATAAAATAGAAACCGCAGTAAATATGATATCCATTAGGAATAACGTTTTTATATATAAGAGCGGAAAAACTGACAAAGCAGTGTCTCAGGTGATGGTAATTTATCATTTTTTTTTGCCGAAAAACGTCCACTGCTGGACAAAGGCCTCCCCCAAAGATCGACATGACGCTCGGTCCTATGCTGCCCTTATCCAACGTATTCCGAAGATCTTGACCATATCGTCTGTCCATCTTGTGGGGGGGCCTACCAACACTACGTCTTCCGGTACGTGGTCACAATTCGAGGTCTTAAATACCCCAACGGCCATCTGTCCCTCGAGCTATGTGCTCTGCCCACTGCCACTTCAGTTTCGCAACCATCTGGCCTATATCGGTGACTTTGATTCTCCTACGAATCTCCTCATTTCTGATTCGATTTCGCAGGAGACTCCAAGCATAGGAGCATATCCCTCTCCATTGCCCTCTGAGCGACAATGAGCTTCCTCATAAGGCCTTACTATGGTTAGCGACCACGTCTGCGTTCCGTATGTTATCACTGACAACACACAACGCCTAAAAACCTTCGTCTTCAGACACTGGTATTTTGGACGAGAAGATTTAACGGAGCTTCCCGATCGCTGCCCGTCCGAGTTTATTCGACGAGTGACCTCTTTTCCGAAATTGGACCTGCCCAACTGGATTATTTGGGCAAGGTAACGGGACTAGGTGCAACATGGGCATTGCAACATGATCTTAGTCTTGTCTATGTTCATTTTGATTCAAATAAATTTGAATTTGCCTCAAACAGCCCTTATTCTAATGATACTTGCTTTGTTTTTGGTCTTCTCAAGGCTTGAGAGAGTAAAGAAGCTTAACCAAGGGATTTGGGTGGGTGGCTTATAGGCGTTCGGCGTTGCGTCCTACTTTATGGTACTTTATGGTATTATCCTGCGAGCAAACCAAGGTGGATTTACAACTTGTTCGCAAGGTGCTCTTTGCTGACATATTATTATAGTTGTTTTCACTGGCAATTCCCCATTAATTGTTGACTGTTTTGTACCCACAGTACCTTAAAAATATCTAGTCCTACTAATATCTTCGCTATCTTGGCGTGCGTCCGTGTAGAGTGGGATGTCGCTATTCCAACTTACGGCCGTTCCCAATATTCAATCTTTCTCCGGTTGTGTCCTAATTGAGATAAAAATCGTAACTATCGTTGACAAAAACAGGCATCTCTTTAATATAGGTGTCACGGACAGCCCTCTATGCAGAGGTTGCTTGGGGGCAGAGGAAACAGCCGCTCACGTTCTGCTGGAATGCAGTGAGGTGGCGAACTACAGGGCGAAGCACCTGGGGTCACCAGGCGCTCTTCGGGAAGTCTTCCGCGACGTTAAAAGGTTGGGTGACTTCTTAGAGGAGCTTGGCTGGTTGGAGTAGCCTCTACCACCCTCGCACGCAAAATAGGCGCATACGACGTCGAGTTGCGGAAAGCGCCCGTATGAAGAAGAAGAAGAAGAAGTTCTATCGTTGACTTTTCTGTCCCTATAAACTTATCGACGGTTGCTCACCTTATCCGTATACGCTGTCTGTCAATGGGACGACGTATAGCTTACTAGCGATAGAAGTTTGTATGGAAATTGCAATTCACGCGTCCCAATGTAAGGCGATAAGAATGACTTATCGGGTATAATGGGACAGCTTCAGATTACTGACAGTAGAAGATAGTAATTTATCTCTATATGTAGATAGTTTATTGGGAACGGCCGTTAATAGCTGACAGGCTTGCCTTGCATGTTTCAGTATGACAACTCTCTCTGTTAATGGTTATTCTTATGTTAAACATTTTATTTAGATAAAACCTTTAGTTGCGAATGCAACAGGCAAGTACTAGTAAGATAATATGCTTGGAATATAATTTTTTGATACCTAGTTGAATATATTCTTTGTATTAATCCTTATCCGTAAACACTTGAAAACCTTCTAGGAATGGTTGTAATCTTATCGTAACTGCACTTTATTGTCGTAGGTACTTACCTACCTGGAACTGTGAATCATTTTGCTGGGTACACGTTACCTTCATTTGAAGTTTACCGATGCGTACTAGATTTTTCTAGAATAATCTTTACAACACAGCTAGAAGACAGACAGCTCGATAATGCTTCACCAATTTTGATTTGAGAATGTGTGCGTTAGCTAGGAAGTATTTTAAGGCGACACTAAATGCCAGCGACCTTGAGCGATATGACTTCACGGCTGCCGGTCCGCCATCTATATAAAAAAGCAAATATTTTCAAAATTCTTGCGTGGAAAAGAGTTTATAATATACTTACAATCCTCGTTATTCACTACTAATCTGAATATATTAACCTACACAAAAAAGTACAAGCTATACGAATAACTTTTCTGAGAGAAGTACCAAAAAAATGCGTCACGCCATGCCAAAAAACTTGTTTAACTTCAAAGAAAAGTGGTAGTTCAAAAAGGCTCGGCAGTGTTAACTATAACCAAGAGCAAGCATTAGCAACCTACAAATAACACTTAAGGATATGTGTAACAGGATTAAGTAGTGTTCATAGCTCGAAATGCTATACTTTCACCACAAAACTTGTCTAAAAACACCATGTTTGCGTGTTTTCTGCTTACTCTTCGCCTTTATATTTAAAATGCTATTCTTATTCATAATAGTCTGCTAACTTAAAGCATTGCTAATTCTCACTCTGTCTTCTATTGACCCAAGTCAGAAAGAGAAAAACACTGTTTAAAGTTCGCGGACCATTATAAGGGGGTAAATAATTGCAAAGCGAGCATGGCTGACTGTTACCGACTTGTCAATTAAAATCGGTTACTTGTTGTATCTACGTTAGAGATGTTCCGAGACGCTAGTATACTGTAAACCTTTGGATATAAATAATCAGCGTGTAACAGGAAGGGCGTGGGTTGAATAGTAATGTTCGGTGAAACGAAACTTTTAGCATCTGTAGACATATTTGAAGCAGAACCGAGTTAAGGTGAATGTTGCGGGTAAATTAATAAATGATAATTTAGTTGCCGCTTTTGAACGCTTTGCACCACTCATGAATAATAATGAATGAATGAATGAAGCCTTTATTGCAAGCAAACTAAAAAGGTACATTTTTCACTTATGCTACAACTTAATGTACTAAATGATTATAATTATATTTCACCTAATATATATACTACTAGCTGACCCTACAGACGTTGTTCTTTGCATAATAATAAACAAAATATTGTTTTTTATGAATATGTCAATAATTTTTCATAACATCAAGAATTTTTTCTTAACGTATGCTCCTTGTATTTCTAAAGAAATTGTTTCACAGCAGAACGGTCAAACCGTGCGTCAATAAATTCACTCACACCAAAAATGTCCATACAAAACAAATATTGGAAATAAAAATAATTATGGGTCCCAAATGGAAATAAAAACTATCCTATCTCTTAAGTTTGACTAAACTGCACTCCATGAAGTAAACCCCATTAAAATCCGTTCATTAGTTTAGGAGTCCATCGCGGACAAACAACGTGTCACGTAATTTATATGTATTAAGATATCTTATGTTAATCATTGCTCGCTTGTCCGACGACATAGGCCTCCTTGCACCACTCATAAGTGTGTTTTAATATAGTAGGTTCACCATAAGTCTTCTGTAATATATTTTGTCTCCGAACACGAAATTCCATTGGCGATACAAAATTTAAGACAAACTCTTTGTGATATGTCTATTATGAAATTCGCAATACAATGTATTTAATCTAAATGACAGATGCAACTCAAACTCCGCGCCAAAGTGAAAAACATATGTGTCAATCTAACAAAAAAAAATCATAAAAGTGAATTTGGAATCTTGAATGAAAATGAATCTTTTATGAATACAAAGTCCGCTGAGTTTGTTGCGCCCGTTCTTCTCAGGTCTGAGGCTTTTTTTAGGAATGGGTGGTAGTAGTTTTCACCTATTTTGAATAAAAATAATTTGACCAAATCATCCGATCCCGATACTAATTTGACAGAATGTATATTTCAAACGAGATAACTTATATAAGAAAAAACAACAACTCTGGTAAAATTGTCTGACTGAACGTCACTTGTTTTGCATGAAGATTTGCTGCGTTAAGCGGTGTGCCATATTTTGCTGTGCTTCTATTTGGATCATTTGACATATTCAAATTTCACCAGAGTGTGACGGCTCAAACTCATTTCAATACCCACTAAAAATCCTCATCGCGACGACGAGTT
The DNA here is from genome assembly GCA_949711755.1 of Leptidea juvernica. NCBI lineage: Eukaryota > Metazoa > Arthropoda > Insecta > Lepidoptera > Pieridae > Leptidea > Leptidea juvernica. Next base: position 4,680,829 of record CATIXQ010000031.1, read on the forward strand.
CTCGCATCAAAAATTGCGAAGTTCGCCAACCATTATTGCGAACAGAAAAGATACTACAAATCATAAAATAATTTTCTAGCACACAGTATTTTCTTTGATTTACGCGGGTGTTACACATTTGAAAAAAACACTGTTTAAAGGATTAAAACGCGTTATAATTAACTAATAAGACTGAGTTAATAACTAACATAAAAAAACTCTCTCAATTAATTACCTCCTTTTTTTAAAGTTAGTTGAAAATAGGTTTTCAATGTACATTCAGCGTTTAGCGCGCTGTGCAATATTAAATATTAATCCATGTGACTATAATATCTACGCACTATTTGCTGATATCCTGAATATCGATAGAACCGGGTCGTATATCATTAAACATTTTAATTTTTATTAATTTAAAACTACCCGCATATTTATTGCTTAACATACAGAACTCTCAGTAGGCTCACACTTGACTAGTATTGTCGAATATCGCTAGAACCGGGTCGTATATCATTAAACATTTTAATTTTTATTAATTTTAATACTACCCGCATATTTATTGCTTATCGTACAGAACTCTCAGTAGGCTCACACTTGACTAGTATTGTCGAATTCCCCGCCTTATTGCGCCTCTATATAACCCATCGGAATCTGAATTGGTTCGTAATAAAGCTGGAACACGTGGCAACCGCGCACTAATCGATTTATTAGCTTTTAATATCGGCGGCCGAAAATATCCGAGCTGGAGGTTGAGGAGTTGTGATCAGGTGGAATGTAGGCCGAGGATTTTCAATTAGCAGAAAAATCTGATACTCATTTTTCGGAATTTCAGTGTTTTCCAAATTGACATTTCCGTGTTTATAATCATAGCGAACTTTTTCACATATTATTTTATCTGTAATGTATGATATTTTGCATAGAAAATATATCATTTTCCCATCATTATATAGCTTTCTTAACATGCTTACCGTTGAAAATATACTATATTTAACTACGTAATAAGTATATGAATTTTAAGCAAGCCAAATCTCATACATGATAGCAGAATTCATAAAAAAATAACTCTGTCTTGTTTACTTTTGCCTATATTGATAAACTAGTTGTGCCCGCGACTTCGTTCACCAACACTCCCTTTATCAACTACAATCAGTTTCTAGAAAAAAAATACAAGACACGTCGACTCTACAGTTTTATCTTATATATAAAATTCTCGTGTCATGGTGTTAAACTTTGAACTCGTCCGAAACCCGACCGATTCTCATGAAATTTTGAGTGCATATTGGGTAGGTCTGAGAATCGGACAACATCTATTTTTCATCCCCCTAAATGTTAAAAAAAACGAAAAAATTTTTTTAATTTTTTTGACAATTGTTTAGGGCGTATCAATTACCATCAGCTGAATGTCTTACTCGTCTCGTACCTTATATTCATTTAAAAAAAAGTATTTTACATTTGTGTGTATAGCTACATCCCTATTTGTTTTGACAGCTCGCTCAAATCTAACAACTCATCCAATTAACGTGGCGTAGTTGCGTCGAACATGGCGCGAGTTTTGTTAGCGCGGGCCAAACATCTTAACCTCCATTAGGCAGCCTCGTTTCATGAACAACCGTCTCTCCCACGGCTTCCTACTCTGCTCAATTTAGTGTTACGAGCGGAACACTGAGAATTCGCGAGGGTGTTTCCTATTGGCCCGTTTATGTCATTATGACTTTCCCTACCCACTCGTGCAGACGCAGTGATATATTTTTATGTCTACATTATGCTGTTCGGGTTTGTTATTTTGATTGCCTGACCACGTGTGCCGATTGGTTACTATATTATGTGTAGTACTAAGATTTTTAGGTTCATTTATAGGTACGTTTACATAGACTATGACAGCTGAGAAAACGTCGAAAAAAATAGAATTTAGATCTTCACTCGCCCTGAAATTAATGGGATAATTAGTAACTTCTTACGACTCGAATTGACGAGCGCAATTACGGTGTCGCTCAATATTTTGTTTTTTTTTCAAGAATCCTGAGCGGCACTACAACTGCGCTTGTCACCTTGAGACATAAGATGTTAACTCTCATTTGCCAAATAATTTCACTATGGCTATAAAGCGTCTTTGGTAATGTCGTTCGATATATGTGTATGCCGTACCTACTAAATTTGCTTTTGAAATAGCTTTTCAAATTTGAACTATCAGCTAAAAGTTTTCGTTAATATAAGCCAATATAGTTCATATAGTTTCGGAAAAAAGTGGCTTTGACAGACAGACAGACAAGACGTAATCATCTGTAAGGGTTCAGTTTTTTGCCATCTGACTACGAAACCCTAACAACGCTTACTTCCTCATGCACGTGTTCTTCTTAGGTCTGACGCAATTATGATTATGCAAATATTTGAATTCTCTGATGTTGCAAGAGGACGTTGGCAGCGGTGATGACTGTCTCACCGTCTGGTGGCTCTTTCCTGTTTCTTAGGGACAGCTTAAGTATTGCGCCTTTAACAAAAATCTGTAAATATTTCATGTTAGTAGGATTATAGTTTTTTTATGACAATAAGAGACGAGAAGATCAGTACGTTCAGCTGATGGTAATTGATACGGCCTGCCCATTACAATGCAGTGCCGCTCAGGATTCTTAAAAACCCCAAAAACTCCGAGCGGCACTACAACTGCGCTCGTCACCTTGCAGATATAAGCTGATAAGTCTCATTTGCCCAATTATTTCACTTGCTACTGCGCCCTTCATATCGAAACACAATAATGCTAGCACATTACTGCTTCACGGCAGAAATAGGCGCCGTTGTGCTACCCATTATCTAGCCGGCATTCTGTGCAAAGGAGCCTCCCACTGGTAGATTATTACTATTATTACAGGTAGGTTGTTTATCATGGGAGCCACTCTTCGTTATCTCAAATACTATTTCTATTTATAGTATTTCCGCACGGTACCGGTTATAGTGTCATTCACTTGTACCACATACGTATTTCAAAGATTAGTGTTGTTACAGGTAAAGTCAGTCATATAAATATTCAAAGTTACTGAAATACGTACACCTCATAATGTGTAGTTATTAAGAAGAATGTTATTATGTAAAAATCTTATCTTAATATATATAAATTACGTGTCACGTTGTTTGTCCGCGATGGACTCCTAAACTAATGAACGGATTTTAATTGAGATTACTTCATGGAGTGCGGTTTAGTCCAACTTGACAGATAGGACAGTTTTAATTTCGATTTGGGACCCATAATTATTTTTTATTTCCAATTTTTGTTTCGTATGGACGTATTTTCTATGAGAGAATTTTTGACACACGGTTTGACAGTTCTGCTGTGGCCTCTGAAACAATTTCCTTTCGCCAATGGATAGCGTGGTTCTCGAGGAAGGTTTAGTATATTATTTGTTACGTGTTTGTATACATGTTAAATTAAAGATATTCGTTGGAGGTGTCGGAAAATAAATAAGCCGTCTGGGAGTTTTCAAAGAAAACGCTGTAAAGGGCCATTGAGAAATCACAAAATAATGTATGGTGCAATTGGGTATCTTATATAGGCCTACGGAAAGGCAGTAGGATTCTTGAAAAAACCCAAAAATTCTGAGTGACACTACAATTGCGTCAGCTTGAGATATAAGATGTTAAGTCTCATTCGCCCAGTAATTTCACTAGCTACGACGCCCTTCAGTCCGAAACACAATGATGCTACACATTACTGCTTCACATGCTTATTACCATAGTGCCATTTAACAAGCTTCCAAAGACTTTCCAATGGTCACGTTATCAACTATTATAATACGAAAGATTAGTTGGCCGGCACGAACGCCTCGCGTATCATTAACGCGTGGAATCTCACCTTTTGTTGTCTTATTTCGAACATCGTTTGGGCCGTTGGAATGCATATTGTTAATGGATAATTCAAAGTTAACCATTCAAATATTCCTGGTGAACTGGGAAAAAAAAAGATAGAGCAGCATACATTATTTATATTTTCTCGTTTTTATAATACTAGCTTATCTAATATATAAAATTCTCGTGTCATGGTGTTAAACATTGAACTCCTCCGAAACGGCATGACCGATTCTCATGAAATTTAGAGTGCATATTGGGTAGGTCTGAGAATCGGACAACATCTATTTTTCATCCCCCTAAATGTTAAGGGTTTACACGTTTTTTTTTTAATTTGTTTGATTATGAGTCAGCATTAAAAAATACTACTTCAAATTTTCACCCATCTACGATCAACAGTTACTTTTGTATCGCGATTTTAATATCGGCAATGCAACGTTTGCTGGGTCAGCTAGTAATATATAAATAAGGTCAATTAATGATACTACTCGTAGTTTAAATTTGAATGAGTAGTGCTGGCAAAGTACTTGAAGCGCGCGGACGAAGTAGAACATCTTCCCTACTAGCGTTGATTCACGCAGGTTTAGCGCGATACGCGTGTAGGGATGTCACACTCGACAGAAACGCAACTACGAACAATTAATCATCGATCGATACTTTTTATTCGTAGTTTGGGTAAAATCAAAAACTCAAACACACTAAAACTCCTGTGACTTTTTAAATACCTTTTTATTAAAAAGTCACTAACACCTATGGATTACACAACCGAAAACAATCATATTCAAAATAAACTTGAGATTCGGCTTAGCTATTTGAAAACAATTTATAATTAATTACTTAATTGTTGGAACCAAAATTCCTTTATTAATAAATTATAACGATTTAATAACTCTGAAGTGCTAACCCTGACAGCACTGCCGGTAATCACGTAGTGATTGCCGGCGAGCGTCCACTGCCCTCACCGCGCCATCTTCTCCGACTCGTCTCTATTTATGGCGAAGATGTTCAATCATACATTTCTAACTTATTTTGGTGCTGACATCGCAAACTATGGACGCACGTGCAAATTTTTGTGGTACGAGGCACACAACTGTTTCTTATGGTACGGGGCACACAGCTGTACTGAAGCGCATGCTGATATCGGTATTAGTAATAAAAGTAAGCGGACGACAGTTTTTGTTGTTCACATCAAATCTCAGCGAGTTGTGTAAATATTTCAATCGTAAAAGGAGATACCTACTTACATACATGCATACATTTGATGTTGTGAATAAAGTGATTGTAAACTTAAACAACTATCATGTAATAAAATGCCGTTTTTATACACAAAATGAAAATTTATTGATGTAGGCGTTACTTTGCGTAAATCCATAATTATACAAATGATTTGAGTTTTCTTTAGTGTTAAATCCGCCAATATTTGTCTTTAAACAATTCGACACGTGTTTCGCCTCTACACGAGGCATCCTCAGGACGTGTTTTCTCGCCAAAATCTGGCACGAGACAATTATTTAAAGACAAATATTGGCGGAATTAACAATAAAGAGAACTCAAATCATTTGTATACACAAAATGACTCAAATTATTATCTTATGTACACGTATATTCAAAATATGATTGATACCGGCTATAGCCAGCGAACGGAATCTCGGTCTCTTATGAACTCAAAGTAATTAACAAGCTGGAGATCGCATTGTCAAACGTTTCCTTCTGTAAAAATACGCTGAAGAATGCGGATCACACTATATGAATCTAAACAAAGTGGATACGACTTGTCATCTTATATTTTTGATATTACCTGCATGTTTGGATTAAGCTTAAATGCTACTTCTGCGTCCTTAAAAAAAGTGTGTATGTACCCCAAAGTGAAGTTGTGCCTAACAAAGCAAAAATCCTTAAAATTATTTATTCCTCGTGCTATTCTACGTTTGTAGAAAGAACAGTATTGTAAAAATCTTGCAACGATGGCTTTGACTGTTAATTATTAAATAACGAATACGGCTGCACGGGCTTGAACCCATTGCCTATCCTAATAATGGACGAAGAAACCAACAAAAAAAAAAACGAATGTCGCAAATGTCAGAAAATTTTAGGAACCAACTTCACCCTGTTATTTTTCATCATTTTTTCATAACGCTCCTAAAGAAGTATAACTTCAAAAAAGTTACTTCTGTTAAGTTCATTATGCCCAAGCCACGCTGTTAAATATGAATGCAGCAGAAGATTTCGTTTGTGTTTGTGTTTGTGTTTTTTTTTATGGAATAGGAGGACAAACGAGCGTACGGGTCACCTGGTGTTAAGTGATCACCGCCGCCCACACTCTCCTGCAACACCAGAGGAATCACAAGAGCGTTGCCGGCCTTTAAGGAAGGTGTACGCGCTTTTCTTGAAGGTACCCATGTCATATCGTCCCGGAAACACCGCACAAGGAAGCTCATTCCACAGCTTCGTGGTACGAGGAAGAAAGCTCCTTGAAAACCGCACTGTGGAGGACCGCCACACATCCAGATGGTGGGGATGATATCGTAACTTGTAGCGTGTCGTGCGAAGGTGAAATTCGGCGGCAGGAATCAGGTTGAACAGCTGTTTTATTAGAGACGTCTCCTTTTGGTTAAATACTCTTGGTGTCCGATAGATGTAGATTGTGGGCAATGGGTACACACATACCTACCCGGAGCATTATCAGTAGATACTTAGATAGACTCTGTTCCTTTGTGCTCGGCCGATCACCCCGCCAAGGTCGATACTGAGAGGTTTTGTTAGTCTTGAGGCATGCCTTTATGTTGTATATATACCAAATATATAATAATAGATGTAGGTAACATTTATAATGTATATTATGTATTACTTGCCGTAGCTCGTGACTTGATGAACGTTTGATATGCAAAAACTTGAATATATTGCCGACAGAAGTAGATATATTTGAGTAGGTAGGTTAGGTTAATAACTGCGTTCAGCTGATGGTAATTGATACGCCCTGCCCGCCCGTTACAATGCAGTACCGCTCAGGATTGAAAAACCCCAAAAATTCTGAGCGGCACTACAATTGCGCTCGTCACCTTGAGACAAGATGTTAAGTCTCATTTGCCTAGTAATTTCACTAGCTACGGCGCCCTTCGGACTGAAACAGTAATGTTTACACATTACTGCTTCACGGCAGAAATAGACGCCGTTGTGGTACCCATAAACTAGCCGGCATCCTGTGCAAAGGAACCTCCCACTGGTAAACTTAATAATATCAAGAATAGCAAATAGTTAACGAGCTAAGATCGTTATTTTGTTTTAGCTCGTTTCGTGATGCGATATGATCCAGATGATATTGTCACTAATGGACAGATAATAACCATAGACTTACTATAAACTAGACTGGGCAGGACCGGTTTTGATTTAACGTTGGCCTAAACACGACACGCCAACGTAAATTTTTTTTTTTACAAAAAAACAACCGACTTCAAAAACACTATTCCAAAACAATAGATATAATATGCACTAAAAAGTATAAAAATAATTGCGTATTTTTATACAATCTAATTCTAGTTACGATTATTGTAATTTTTGGAATCGGTGTCCTTCCGGCGCGACCCGCTCTCTTCTCTCACCTCCTCACGACTCAAGCACATCTCACCTATAACTATGTATGTAGTTACAAGCCTATCTTGGATGACACCGACTCCAAAAATTACAATAATCGTAATTAGAATAAGATTGTATAAAAATACGCAATTATTTTTATACTTCTTAGTGCATATTATATCTATTATTTCGAATAGTGTTTTTGAAGTCGGTTGTTTTATTATTTTTTTTTTTTAATTTTTTGATTTTTAGTGAATTTGAAGTACACTAACTAACAACTTGTCTAAATATGCATATATACTAAATTTTTCAATGCAGCAAGGAACGTAATAAGCGCTATTGAAGAGTTCCGTTACTTTGCCATAGATTCCGCAATCAGAACCTAACCAAACTCTCACCAAACTATCTTTGAAGTATATCCTTTCCAATAAAAAAACAATCATCGAAATCGGTTGGCGCGATATTGAGTTATTCGTAAATTTATCATTCAATTTGCTATACGTATGTATACCAAATTACAATGGGACCACACGGGAAGCACCAGCTTTCAAAGAAAAAAACAATTATCATAATCGGTTCACCCAGTCGAAATTTTTCAGGTAACAAACATAAAAAAAAATACCGACGAATTGAGAACCTCCTCCTTTTTTGAAGTCGGTTAATAAGATGTTTGTTAATTTATATAATTTTTCATGTATCGTCGATAAGGCGATACGATCTATGTGTTTTTTAGTTTTTTAAACTATTTTTATTTGACGGGTGAAATTATACTGAACTTAAGATGTTACAGCCGAATACAAAAGCTAATTTCACGTTTTATCACAATCAGCAAAGTTTTAAGTAAAGTCTGAGGAACGTCTAAGTACACTATAGATCTAAGCCTTAGTTCCGACTCTACTTACGGCCGTTCCCAATATTCAGTCTATCTCTTACTTGAGATAAAAATCATAATTATCGTTGAATTTTCTGTCCCAATAAACTTATCGACGATAACTCAACTCATCGGTACACGCTATCTGTCAATGGGACGACGTATAGCTTACCAGCGATAGAAGTTTGGATGCAATTTTCAATTCACGCGTCGCAATATAAGGCGATAAGAATGACTTATCGGGTATATTGGGACAGCTACAGATTATTGTCACCTAATTACTGACAGTAGAAGTTAGTAATTTTTCTCTATCTGTAGATAGTATATTAGGAACGCCCGTTAGACCCGATCACCATGAGTAATCCAAAAATGCATTCTATATAAGCTCAAGCCAACACAGCCCACAGGTACCTGTACAGGTGATGTATCAATAGGGCTATGGCGACCATGATAACACGTCTATAGTGTTATCGTTATCAGGGCCCGAGCCGGCCGGGTTGCCCTTGGGAGTTTTCCGAAACGTCTATCAATTGTTTTATTGCCATATTGGCGAAAACTTTAATATGACCCGGGTAACGTAACATTAATGCCAATCGTACGGATTGTTTTAGGGACTCTAAATTATCATAGCGTTTAGAGCAAGCCGTACTCTCTAAAACTGACAAGAAATCATAATCCAGCGGGCTAAAATTGGGACTAGACGACGGCCAGTCTTTTCAGCTCTAATGAAGTCCGAAACGTTCGTTTCCAACCAAGACTGCGTAGACCGAGGTTTATGACCCGGCTCCAAGTCTTGCTAGAAGGGCCATTCTTGGTTATAGAATTTTTATTATTTAACCACCATATTCTTTTTTAATTATCAGTTAAGAAATTAACAGTACGTCTCTTATAAGCTGCAAGTCCTAAGTCATTTTTTAAAATACGCGATATGGTTCGTATAGCACCTATGGGCTATCCTTATCTCCCGAGATAAAATCTTTTGCTTTCGGGTAGGATTTCTTCGAATTCTTTCCCTTACTGCTTTCACCACTTTTTCTGTACGAACACTACATGGAAGACCGGATGTTTTTCTGTCACAAACAGAGGAGGTCTCCTTGTACCTATCAATAGCCCGGCACACAAACATTTTACTAGCACCAAGCGTACGGAGAGTTTTAAAAATTGTATTTGGCTCCATACCTACTTTGTGTAATGCAATCACAGCGATTCGATTCTCATTATCACCCTCCTCTATTTTAATATAATATATATTATACCTAGGATATTTTTGTTGAGTTTACGCCTTATTTAGTATTTTTGCCCTGTTTTATGGAAGATTATCGTTAATATAAGGCTCAGATGATGCCTTTTTTTATCTACAGTGTATATGAATTGATGCAACTAACGTAAGGTACTCTTAAAATTCAAATGTTTACAGACCTTTTTTTTTCGTTATAATTCGAAAATGATATCGACAAAAAGTCTGGATAGGATATTTGTTTATATTCATAATTCAATAAAAATTTGAGTTATTTTGAGTGAGATCCTCAAATATTTCACTTAAGTATCACTATATAAATATGAATGCCTTAAGCGCATTGAAATAAGGTTCCAAATAGTTATGTTTTCTTTGATTTAATGTACGTAAAGGGCAAATAGGACGGACCGGTATCTTTGCATTCCTGAAGGAATCTTGCTGTCGTTTTGTGTAGCAGAATCCACTTTAAAAATCCTGAGTTTAAAATGTAATGTTGCTGTGGAATTTTTACATGGGTACTTATTTAAATAATATTTATTTTATTACAAAATATTAACAAAATATATAGTAAAAGCCTAGATTATTTATTTTGCATCGCATGCACGCTTTTTTTCAGTCCCGCAAATCCCGCGGATCCCGCGCCCGTAAATCCGCATCTCGCGGGATCCCTACTCCCAACAAAGTGACTAACGTATCGCGAGTGTAAGACTAACTAAGTAATTAAGCTGGCCTGTCGACATGCGTTGCCTAACAGCGAGAGGCTCCGTCTAGACGTTAGACACTTAATCTAAGGGAAATAGCATGCAATTTTAAAACAATCATTGAATTTTGATGTTTGAATGGATTCATACTATGTTACTGTTAGCTATTCAAATTGACTAGCTCAATCAATATGAAACGATTATCAATGTAATGAATATCTCCTTTCGTTATTAATGGCGATTGATGATTGACCCTCGCTTGTAGAGATGTATATTGGTACGGTTGAATTGATCAGCTGGGGTAATTGATATGGTTGGGATTACAACGACATTCTCAATAACAACCGCGTATTGTGACGCACTACGGTGGCACTGGGAGTATTAGTTTTAAGAGGAAACATTAATGATAATTTTTCCATACAAGCGATCTCGGTTCTCGACTCTACTTATCTCTTGTTTACACGATTATATCCGTCATGTGTCAATATATCAATGACTGCACGTTTCATACAATCGAGTGATTCGCTTTTTTCTTAGACAGCTAGTATGTCGTTTTAGAATTTGTAAATCTATAGAAGGTCTCAGCGTAGTGAAAACCACATTGGTTTTGAAGTAAGAATTAAACATAAAAATTAAATTAGTTTTTATTTTATGTTATATTATCTATATCGCGATGGCCCCCAATGGGCCAACGGAATAAAATAGACCAGCGGTGGTTGTCATATCAGAAAACCTGATTTGGGACCACTTGGTGACGTATAGAAATAATATCCCACAGTTTTTATTCGTAAAGTAAATGATTTCAAAATGAAACGAAAACGTATTTCTGAATGATTTTATAATATTTTGTAGTCGTAAAATGATAAGGATTTGTGTAAACAGCTCTTACATTACCGCTTTATAATTGCCAATTTTTTAAAGCAATAAAATGGATATACTATATTATCCTTAATAGATAGACATATGCCATCGCGGAATTTTCTGAAGAGGGGTCTACATAGGTACATATAAGTAACACATATCTATACATTGTTTTATTATATTTAAAAGGGTTTATTTAGACAGCGGTTTCGTTGAAAGCTCCTACAAATATCGTTAATACATATATACAAAAACTTAACAAATTATTTACTCTAACCTTCTTCGAGAATCACGCTACCAATTGGTCTGAACAACATGAAGATTGGTGTTATAGTTTTTGAGTTATCGCGAACAAACAAACAGACGCGGCCAAAATACTTTGATTTGTATTATATATAGTATCGTTTTTACACAGCCCTAGGTGTAAGTATTATGGGTATGTGGTTATTATTATATTATGGGTACCACAACGGCGCCTATTTCTGCCGTGAAGCAGTAATGTGTAGCTAGTGAAATTACTGGGCAAATGAGACTTAAAATCTTATGTCTCAAGTAGACGAGCGCAGATGTAATGCCACTCAAATGTTTGGGGTTTTTCAAGAATCCTGAGCGGCACTGCATTGTAATGGGCAGGCCGTATCAATTACCACCAGCTGAACGTGCTGCTCGTCTCGTCCCTTATTTTCATAAAAAAAAGTAAAATAATTAATAGCGGCGCCATTCACGATCTCGGTATTGGACAACCAAACAACTACATACGGGTCCCTAATGTTATTGATCACCGAGGCAAACTAGAATTCTAAATCTTCTTGTTGCGACTAATACGAAAAGGTTGTGTCTAAAAAAATATAAAAAAAAAAGATAGAACGCGGCCCTTAGTTAGCTTATTGTCTGAACAAAAACTGAATCTCAAGATGAGATCGAAGCGGTTCCGCACGGGACGAGAGTGCGAAGGTTGTTGATATCGAGGTTACGATTGGACGTAGGTTTGATAGAACGGTACACCGCCGTCTTGTCACGACCTCAGGCGTTCTCTTCAGCCTGTTTTTAGATTGCCCTCCCTTCTCTAACGTGCTTCTAGATTGTTCGGTTACTCGAATATGTTTTTTTGTTCTTATTTCAAGCTATTAATTTGTTTTTTATTACTTAAAAAGAATCTGCAGATAAAAGTGTTGTAGGGAAAATTGTTTTGTTTACTCGCTATCGAAGGCGGTTGTAAATTTATAGATCGTTATTTAAAGATCGGTGATATGAATAGTAAGTGAACACAAACGGCGGTTCCCAATATACTATCTACAGATAGAGATAAATTACTACCTTTTACTGTCAGTAATTAGTTGTCAATAATCTGAAGCTATCCCAATATACCTGATAAGTAATTCTTATCGCCTTATATTGGGACGCGTGAATTGCCTTTTCCATACAAACTTCTATCGCTAGTGAGCTATATGTCGTCCCATTGATTAACAGCATGTACGGATAAGTTGAGTTACCGTCGATAAGTTTATTGGGACAGAAAGTCAACGATAGTTACGATTTTTATCTCAAGTAAGAGATAGACTGAATATTGGGAACGGCCGAAAGAAGCTAATGTCAAGCGTGGCTGCTTACGATTTTTCAATCAAAATCTATTACAGCAATAACAGATTCTCTTTCCTTTTTTAACTTATTACCGATCTCCGTTAGAGTTTGTTTTTTTTTAATGAAAATACTGGGACGAGACGAGCAGGACGTTCAGCTGATGGCAATTCATACGCCATGCACATAACAATGCAGTGCCGCTAAGGATTCTTGAAAAGCCCAAATATTATGAGCGGTGCTACAATTGCGCTCGTCACCTTGAGACATAAGATGTTAAGTCTCATTTGCCCAGTAATTTCACCAGTTGCGGCGCCCTTCAGACTGAAACACAGTAATGTTTACACATTACTGCTTCACGGCAGAATTGGCGCCGTTGTACCCATACTGTACAAGGGAGCCTTCCAACGGTGTAGTAGTTGAGTTGTTCTTCTCTCTCGCGCGCTTCGTATATAGTAAGTCTATGAATTAAACCGACGTGCTAAAGTATATTACCATAAGTCAAGTTCAATGTGTATAATTTGCTGAAGTTGGCAGCCGCGGCCGGATGACTCACGCGCATGCCTTCACAACCGGCAACGTGCCTCGAGTCGAGATAGTTCAAGACGATTGGTCTTTGTGGGTTACGTGCGTTGTATAGTGGGGTTTATTATCGTAGAGGAGGATAAAGGAGCATACATACGGGTTACCTGATGGTATTTGATTACCGCGGGTCATGCTCACTATAAGAGTACCGACAGGAGCGTTGCTAGCCTTTCACAAAATTGTACGCGCTTTCGTTTTAGGTAAAACCTGGAAACACCGTACAATAAAGTTTGGTTATGCGTGGAAGAAAGTTCCTCGAAAACCGGCGTTCTAAGAGAATGTGTGCGGTTCACTAAAGATAAGGTGAACCGTATGCTCGTTTGTATATCCATAAGAAAAACCGTCCTTTACCATCATATCAGTAGCAAAGCTATGTACGTTTAGACAGTCTTCAAAACAGCCAGTACTTTCATCACACTTTTTTCTCTGGATTAACAGGCATTCGAGTGTGACATTCCACCTTTACGTTTCAATGTTACCGCTATCACATTAAAACTTCTTTCCGCGGTGTTCCCATGGGTGTCTATAAAAATCAGAACGGGTAAACAGGCTCTTGCCTGTTGTGGACGTGGTGGAACCTGGGGAGGCAAACGCCTATGGACATCTATAACACCAGGGTCGAAGAGAATGCTGGCCTCCAAATTGGGAGTACGCCCTTAGCTTCAAGGCCCCAAGCCGTATCTGTTCGGAAAAACTGCAGCTGGTATTCCATAAAGTGGCTTTACGAGGTAAGAAAATAAAAAAATTAAAATTTCTCGCAAAACGCTCTGTTGTTGAATGCCAGACGTCAACATGATGAAGGTGGAATTTGGTATTTTGACGTAATATCTGGTGGTGGTATTCGGTTGCTTATTTCAACTCGAACAGCTCTTTTGTGATAAATACGGTAGAAGATCTCATACAGAGAGAACCCACATCTTTACGCAACGCCAAAGAATCAAGCCGATGATGATTCGAGTCGCTCTTCGTTGTTTGCGGTATACCTTACAGATTGGCACGCGGTTTTTCTCTCGCAAGAAAGTAGCGGTGATAATTTGCCACCATGCTTTCCGGAAGCTCGTTTGCCCTACACTTCCATAAGGTGCATGGTAAGATTAACTAGTACCATCCACATTAGATATAATAGGTTACTAGTAAGCAAAAACTGGGCGCAACTTCAATTCCCACGGCTTGATGTTACGTCAAGTATACGTAAAGTACTTGGGGCTACCGGTTTGATGTCTTTTTATTATGTGAATCGAACTTGACCGGTTCTTATGTAATAGAGTTGCCCATAATATATTTCTTGGTGTTCATATATTGCGTATTGTATCTTATCCATCTATTTTCTTGATAGTGTTCATCGTTTGACCTTTTGGTCTAGCTTTGGTTTGAGCTAATTATCTGCTGCGGCGAGTTTTTCTGCCGTGAAGCAGTAATGTGTTTTGGTATGATAGGCGCATGTAGCTAGAAATTATTGGGCTAATTATACTTAACATCTTGTGAAAGTGACGTGCCCAATTGCGGCGTAATCATAAATTCTAAGTGGCACTGAATTATTTAGAGAAGTCCGTCTCTTGCTCGTCTATAAAAAAATGCCGCGGTGCATACGTAATATTATTACACAAATAAAATTAGAAAACAAAATTTTATGAATGATGCGGGACTCGAACCCACGACCTCTCGCGTTCCGTGCGAGTGCTCTGCCAACTGAGCTAACCGTTCGAGTGACGTATCGTCAAAAATCTTGTATGCTTTGTTCAACTCTCAGGTTGTGGCTTCATCTACAGGATCTACTTTACACCTGATAACCTGCTCAACCCCAATATTTGCATATTAGGAAATTGACTTGAGATGTCGCTCTTGTTTTCAAATATTATTTGTGTATTAATCCTAGAAGTGAGGGTTATCACTTTAAAAAACATAATAGTTATAACGTATAAAATTAAAACGAAATATTATTATCTCATCGAGCGAGTCTGCCCTAGTCGACCCAAGCTGACTTCATCCAAATCTTTGGGCCTAAAGAAATTTTCACTTTAAAAGCCTGTGGTTGATTACAAAACGAATACTATTTTGCTATTCTATATTTAATATCGTCAAGGTCTTCCCGTGACCGATAAGCTACTAATAGTGCATTCAAATATAAACAAGCAGAACTGCATCGGTTACTGAGAACTGGCGACTAGCGTCTGACGTGTCGTATTTATTCACTGGAGGAAATCATTGCAACGCGTATTCAATTTGTATATAAATGGTTGCAGGTATTTCCTATTGTGTCATGGTTTACATTTGAGCTGTGGCGCTATTGAAATAGTACTTTTTTTTATGCAAAACATCTGTTTCTGTTTCTTTCAGTATTGGTCTAATTACTTCATTATTTACTGAGCTACTTATGCCGACGCGTTATTGACGATTGCAGTAGTTACAGGTGCAAGAAACATTGCATCTATAAGGGTGGTATCGCTGTCCTAAGCCGTTTTGTCATGCGTTAAAAATCAGACCATAATACTGGTATGGACAGTTTCTGTATGCACAGGCTGCTTGCGTCATTTCTTCGGCTTCTAGAGTCTCTTCAGTGCTGAAGGTTGGTTCCTATTCCAGATAAAGGTAATCCCGGTCCATTTCCGCATATACTGTGACCAGAATTGCCTTCTCCATTAGCTTGTCTCTTTCCCTTGCGCATCACGATACAGCTTTTATGTATCGCGTCTGACTCTGGACACATCGCCGAATGTCTATCGAGCAGCTCAAGAAGTTTCTTTTCTTTCTAAGATGGCAGGTTTTTGTTGGGACCTCTTTCAAAGTCGCAGCCGTAAATTAAGCCACATTTAACAATGAAGTGGCCTCACTCCGAGCTTTATTACAATTGTCGACAACATAGATTTTTTTCATTTTGCCAAAAGAGACACTGGCAATTTCCATGGGGGTTTTGACTTATCAGTCGGATTCCCAATCTAAATTTACCACTGCATCGAGGTATTTATTTTGTCGTACTCGTTATTTCCCAGCTACTGATATGTTATTATTATTATGATTTGGGGATTAAAATTCACTTAAATCCTAGGATCTATTTTGCCCACTGCTTGCGCAAGCGCGCCTACTCTTAACTCAAAAGTTAGGGAAGAGAATTGAGAGAGACCTCGAGACCTATTACTTTTAAAAAGCGTAGGATCCTCACAGGTTTTAGGCAGGGAACGTCCTCTGCTTTAAGTTATGATTTTAACTTGGATCCTTGGAGACCAACATAAACTTATATTGCTAAAGGTAATCGACAGGCGCTCCTTTTCACAGCTCTCGATGACGTAATCGACAACCACCTAAAAGCATTTGCTCCTATAAAAAACGCTGCATTTAGGGATAATTAGATAGAGATAAACCCCCTTGGTGGTCCGCTAACTTTAAACAGCCGCTAAGGAGTGTTTTTCTCAGTCTGACTTAGGTCAATAGAAGAAGACAGAGTGCGAATTGGCAGTGCTTTAAGTTAGCAGACTATTATGAATAAGGGGGTTAGAAGAGCGTTATATGATAAATCCGTTGAATACGTCGCAGTATCCATCTCTCGCTCCACATACAAATGTGAGCCTCGCTCAATATATCATGATCGTTGGCACATGCGCCGGCGCACTCGACACAACAATAGGTTTGCGCGGTGACTGGTCACTGACGGCCGGACAGGAAGCGGAAGCCGCAGGAAGTCATTGCGCTGTCACACCTCGCGCATGCGCACCGATATTAATGTAGTGATGCTACTTTTGACAACCTTATGGGATAATGGATATAAATTTTTCTATTCAAAATCCATATAGTTCAAGTTTAGATTAAATAAGTGATACTTATATCTTATATATAAAATTCTCGTGTCACAATGTTCGTTCCCGTTCTCCTCCGAAACAGCTTGACCGATTCTCATGAAATTTTGTGAGCATATTGAGTAGGTCTGAGAATCGGCCAACATCTATTTTTCATCCCCCTAAATGTTAAGGGTGGTCCACACGAAAATTTCTTTTTTTAATTTTTTTGACATTTTTTTTAATTTGTTTGATTATGAGTTAGCATTAGAAAATACACACAACTTCAAATTTTCACCCATCTACGATCAACAGTTACTTTTGTATCGCGATTTTAATATCGGCAATACAACGTTTGCTGGGTCAGCTACTAATATATATAAATATTGACGACCCATATAGCCGAATGGTTAGAGACCCTGACTACTAAGCTAGAGGTCCCGGGTTCGAATCCCGGTAGGTGCAACCATTTACATGATGAATATGGATGTTTGTTTCCGAGTCATGGATGTTTATATATATTTATGTATGTTTAAGTAAGTAATAACCCATAGTACAGGCTATGCCTTGTTTGGGGCAAGATAATTTGTGTAAAAGAGTGTCAATATTATATGTCAATATCAATTTATCAATATTATGAATGTAAAAAGTTATAGTATTTACCAACACTACGGAAAAGACCAAAGGTGTGTGTACCGTTTATACTTATGTTCGAATGTTAACAGTAAATTAATATCGCATCATAAATATAATCGTTGTTTGCCGTTCGCTTTAGTCCTCGTCCATATACAAAGAACATTGCGGACCATACTCTCGGGTATATCAGTATGTTGAGCTCAGGGGAGCTCCTGTGCGGTTCCTTGTGCATACCAATGATATCCTGGCCATTTCTGTAATTCATTGCTGGGCTAGGCAAGCGTCTCTAGGGTAGAAAAATTATGGGTATCGAAACAAACCTAGAGCATACTGCCAACTTTACCTTTACCAGTGGAAGGCTTCTTTGCACAGGATGCCGGTTAGATTGTGGGTACCACAACGGCGCCTATTTCTGGCTTGAAGCAGTAATGTGGAAGCATTACTGTGTTTCGGTCTGAAAGGCGCCGTAGCTAGTGAAATTACTGGGCAATTGAGACTTAGCATCTTATGTCTCAAGGTGACGAGCGGAGTTGTAGTGCCGCACAGAATTTTTTGGGTCTTTCAAGAATTTTGAGTGACACTGCATTGTTCTGGGCAGGGCGTATTAATTACTATCAGCTGAACGTCGTGTCCGTCGTGTCACTTATTTTCATTCAAAAAAAATCTACTGCTCATCTATCTACTCATTGTATGAATTATCATATTAAGTGAAATGTTATTGACTGAATTATTTGTATTGCTAATATATAGGTGTTTCTAAGTCAAAAAAATATTGTTTCCAGATAAGTTATCACCAATAAACATTTACTAATAACTTCACCGAAACACGGTGCATCTTATGTAAAGTATTATTCCAATCGGGTTAGGAGTTTTCGCAGTATAACCGAAGGAAAAATAAGGCTTTCTATTAAGCGAAGGAAAGAAATATCTATTAATTAGTATAGATATAGATGTGACAGAATTCAACCGCCTCATATTGAGACAATTTGACTTATATGTAGTATTGCCTTTAATAACATGATGTCATTCGGGAAGTAAAACTATATTAATGTGGACTAGAATATGAAGACAATGGTAAAGCCGCGTTCACAAAAGTGTTGATCAATACTGATCGTGGCTCGATGGCATGATTCGATCCCCAGTATTGTTAGAAATATTAGCTTAGATTAGAAGAAATGGTAAGGAAGATCAATGCTAGTATTGTTTTCTGATGTTTGTTTAATTTCGGCGACTAAATGAGACAGACTTGTCACGCTAGCCTGTGTAACGATCGTTCCGGTAGAATCTGCTCGAGTCCACTAACGGCCGTTCCCAATATTCAGTCTATCTCCGGTTGTGGCCTACTTGAGATAAAAATCGTAACTATCGTTGGGTTTTCTGTCCAAATAAACTTATCGACGGTAAATCACCTTATCCGTACACGCTGTCTGTCAATGGGACGACATATAGCTTACCAACGATAGAAGTTTCAATGGAAATTGCAATTCACGCGTCCCAATATAAGGCGATAAGAAGACTTATCGGGTATATTGGGACAGCTTCAGACAATTACTGGCAGTAGAAGGTAGTAATTTGTAGATAGTATATTGGGAACGGCCGTAAGGGAGTGTGATTAGTCAGAGCAAGACTAAGAAGTAATTAATGCACAATTATTTTGTTTTTGTATTTTATATTTATAATCTCGCCTTATTTTTTTTTTACGGAATAGGAGGACAAACGAGCGTACGGGTCACCTGTTGTTAAGTGATCACCGCCGCCCACAATCTCTTGCAACACCAGAGGAATCACAGGAGCGTTGCCGGCCTTTAAGGAAGGTGTACGCGCTTTTTTTTGAAGGTACCCATGTCGTATCGTCTCGGAAACACCGCACTAGGAAGCTCATTCCACAGCTTTGTAGTACGTGGAAGAAAGCATCTTGAAAACCGCACTGTGGAGGACCGCCACACATCCAGATGCTGGGGGATGATATCCTAACTTGTTGCGTCTTGTGTGGTGGAATTCGGCGGCAGGAAATAGGTGAAACAGCTCGTCGGAACACACCCCGTGATAAATGCGGTTGAGGACACACAATGAAGCGATGTCTCTACGCAACGCCAAGTGATCCAGCCGTTCACAGAGCACTGGGTCCCCGATAATTCGAGCTGTTCTACGTTGCACGCGGTCAAATGGATCGAGCTGATACTGGGGTGCGCCAGACAAGAGATGACAGCAATACTCCATGTGTGGCCGGACCTGCGCTTTGTAGAGCGCTAGAATGTGGGCCGGCTTTAAGTATTGTTTGTCTATACGCTAGTATGCTGTAAGTATCATAGATGTTAAAAGTTGGGGAATATTTTAATATCGGAACGCGCCCTAATTTATGACATCATACAAAGGACCGTGGGCGAAAAATGGACCGTCTTGTATATAAATACTGTATTACGTAATTGTAACACTATGTAGGTAATGTAGTAATGACCATTGATTACGCGCTATGACGTCGCCTCGACCATACTGGGAGCTGACCAGTTTTACATATTAACTAGTTGCCGCACGCGACGCTGTCCGCGTGGACGCTATAAAAGGCATAAAACGCTTTATTTTCTCAAAATTGATACGTTTAGAAATCTTTTTGATGTCATTTCTAATATACTAGATACTACTACCGCTTCGGAAATAAATGGCGCTCTGAGAGAGAAGAAGTGGCGCAAGAAACTCTCCTTATGTCGGCAGCGTGACCCCACAGTAAAATACCGTACGTCATGATGCTGTGAAAATAACTGCAGTACACGAATCTAGCAGTCGCAACATTCGTGTCCTCTCTAATCTTTCTAACGGCGTATGTCGCAGAGCTGAGTCTATCTGCTAGTTGGGCAAGATGTGGATTCCACTGAAGCTTTTTATCTAACGTGATACCCAAGTAGACCGTAGTGTCCACAAGTTCCAATCTCTGGTCATTTTTAAGTACGTTGGTTTGTACATCCGCTGTGTTTGGTGTCATGAACCGTAAAATGTATAAACAGCAATAATATACTTGCATGTAGCCAATATGATACTGTCCCGAACCTTGTGAATATTGGTATACATGAAAAACTGGAATTAAATTAAGTAATTTTTCGCGTCTCTGCAAGTCTACTCGCAAAATCGACAACGATACATTCGGAACGGTTCATTAATACGCCAAATATAAACGCACCTACCCTACTCTAACAAATGTAGGAATCCCTTACCGTTTATCGTAACCATCAGGGTCGTGCATTGGTTTTCTAGCAAGGTAAGCACTGTGGATCTAACTAGTCGTAGTTGAGCTTTGGAATAAGCAAAGATTGCTTACCGTAGGTATTTTCTATCGAGCGTAAGGAAAAAGGTGTTCAATGGAAGTTTGGTAATAAAAGAACGGAGCCAAATTAAACTAAATTAACTTTAACATTAGTGCTATATTTGTTTAGGTTCATAACGACGGTAGCCTAATTGCCTATATGGTATGCACGCCCCTGGTAACCATGGACTCTCTTGATTTTTTTACGATGTAAGAGTGAATGTATTATGGATGAAAGTCAAAAACATAATTTAGACTAGTATTCTTTAAAAAATAATAAATGTACAGTTTTTACTTTATTACGACTATATTTATAGTAGTGTAGTGTAGATTATGCAATAATTACCTATCTGTTGCTTCGGTTCGATGCGTCATGCTTAAATTGGTAGCGAATCGATTAATGTTTGTTTGGAGTATGTAATCATGAGGAGATGCTATAAAAATGCGAGAGTTCGAGATACAATAATAATAATAAAGTCTATTTAAATCCAACCTCCATTATAACTTACTAACATAAAAGTTAATAATAAAATAATCATGTTTGTCGACTAACCGTACTAACAGCATACTAACACTTAAATGTAGAAATCAAATGGAAAATCATTAATGAAGGCTTTTTTATTAATATTATTATTATAATTCCAATCTACTATTAAATTACATTAAATAAGTTTTTTTTATGGAATAGGAGGACAAACGAGCGTACGGGTCACCTGGTGTTAAGTGATCACCGCCGCCCACAATCTCTTGCAACACCAGTGGAATCACAGGAGCGTTGCCGGCCTTTCAGGAATGAGTATGCGCTTTTTTTGAAGGTACCCATGTCGTATCGTCGCGGAAACACCGCATAAGGAAGCTCATTCCACAGCTTTGTAGTACGTGGAAGAAAGAAAGAAAGTTATAATATTACAGTTATCTTCTATGATTACATCCATTATAATAAATATTACTTATTTATATTTTACAATTATTCTACAGAAAGTTTATGTTATCAACATTTTATCTTAAATATGAAAAAATATAATTTTATTGGTATTAATAACTGTTGTTATGTACTCTCTGCATAATTATTGATTGGAACCCCTTCTTGGGTATAGGCCTCCTCCAGTTTGCAGCCTCTCCAGTCCAGTTTAAGATATTAACGCACACAACTCATATTTCGTAGTGAGCGAGTAATTGTTTATTTGTGAGCAAATTTAATAGTAACAGACTAAATTTACGGCCTGTACTTAGGTATCTCAGTACTTAATCTAGATTTAAGCTTATACTTCTCACTGCGTGGGTTATGATATATTTAAGATTGATTTTAATATTAATTGTAACATGTTTTCTGTAATCATTTCGCGCAATCAGCAAGTTTTACATGTTATATGAATGAACGAATGAATAAAGCTGAATGAACGAAGGAAAATTATTTTATGCACTAAAAAGTAATGTTAAAATTTGTACATATTAGTTATGGTAGCACAATTAGGCGACCTAATCGCTACTCAACGATCTCTTCCAGGCAACCTAAAGGTGTAGGCGAGTTCAAGCTAATGCCCGCTCCTCTTGGTTAAGTACTCTAAGAAACTGTGTGAACTGTGAACGTAAGCTGCGGTACCTAATAACATTATTCATGCATTATTAATGAGTTTGATTAATTATTATCTCATTAAGTTGTAAGCGCCATTATAAAGTATTTATCAGTTTATGCAAACGTAAAGTATATCTGCGTTATTCATCAGCGGAAGAATTGTAGGTCAGCTGACGGTTAGGAATCATCGGCGCCTATGAAAAAATGAAGAAATATTTGTTTCAGTATTTCAGCGCTATTGTAATCTTTTATTTGTTAGTATATATAGTAAATTTTTAAGTCTATTCTGTAAATATATGTTTTCTGTTTATAATTTAAAACTTATAAAATCCTTTGTGGCTTTATGTAAAACCTAGGTTAAGATTGTAAAAATAATTGTTATATAAATAAATAAATAAAAAAGTAACAAAAATGGTACAAACACACACTATTATAGTGGATGTGACTTTCTATTAAGTGAGGAACACCTGTGCCAGAAGGCCACGCTCTTCCATATTAGTTAATATTAACAGTACCAAAAACCACGGATTATAAATTAAGTCTATAAAAAAAAAACAAAATCAGTTCATTCCCGTAGGTCACGGAAATGACACTTATGAATGTCAAAAAAAAATATTTTTCTTATTGAAGCTACCGCTACTTCGTAAAGGGTTGAGCTAATGGGAAGAAGTAGCAAGAAACTCATTGCCACTCTATTATATCAAGATTTACAAATCATTTCAATTACAATATAATATGCAAAATTTAAAATGATGCAACAAACACACTCAAACGTCAAATAGTCAATGTCTTACACGAGTAAGTAAAAAAAATAATTGTAAACTAATACAAAAGTTATTACTAGCACCAGTGGGAGGCTCCTTCGCACAGGAAGCCGGCTAGATTATGGGTACCACAACGGCGTCATTTTCTGCCGTGAAGCAGTTATGTGTAAAAATTACTGTGTTTCGGTCTGAAAGGCGCCGTAGCTAGTGAAATTACTGGGCAAATGAGACTTAACATCTGATGTCTCAAGGTGACCAGCGCAATTGTAGTGCCGCTCAGAATATTTGGGTTTTTCACGAATCCTAAGCGGCACTGCATTGTAACGGGTAGGGCGTATCAATAACCATCAGCCGAACGTCCTGCTCGTCTTGTCCCTTATTTTCATAAAAAAATCTAAGGATGACTCTTTAAGAATATTTATTGGTCAAAATGCATCCGGACAAAGTCGGGCCGGTATATATAATATTGACACACTTTTTACACAAATTATCCTGCCCCAAGTTAAGCATATATAGCCTGTGTTATGGGTTACAAGACAATGATATATTTAATACAATATACTTACTTAAACATACATAAATTCATATAAACATACATATAATCATACATAAACACATTTAAACATCCATGACTCGGAAACAAACATCCATATTCTTCATATAAATGCTTGCACCTACCGGGATTCGAGCCCGGGACCTCTAGCTTAGTAGGTAGGATCGCTAACCACTCGGCTATACAGGTCGTCGTCGTCTATATATAGCGCCTGCTAGCCACGTCTTAATTACCATAATATCTAACCGCCGAAACTGATGCCCCGTTGTGATACACTTGCAAAAGGGGTTCGAAACCTGCAAAAAGTTGCCAAGCCAGTTTAACAAAGACCTCGTCTCATACAACACGGCTAGGAGAGTTTGTAGGTGTATAGTTTTGGTGTGAATCAATGAACCCGATATGTGGCGTGCAACGAGAATGGTAAGATAAATTGATGAACTTTTAAAACAATTAAGCAACCCGGACATAAAATTGAAAATATATAAATACACAATGCCGCTCAAAATTATTTATTTATTGAACTTAAAAATCTTAGCGGCATCGTAGTTGCGCTCGTTACTTTGAGATATAAGATGTTATACTTATAAGCCTAGTAATTTCACTAGCTGCGGCACCGAATTTTAACAGAATTACAATTCTACGGCAGGAACTGGCCGATTTTGTACACAACTAGCTAGCATCCTGTGCTAAAAAGATATGTGTTTCGACAGACTTAAAAATGTATTAACATAAACATCCATAACTCTTAAACAAACATATTTATATACAGTACCCACCGGAACCTTTAGTTAGTACTAGGCTAAAGGTCGTACGAGGTCGTCCATATGATATTTATGTATCTACTCGATATTGAAAGTTGATCATCATGTAAAGTTTTAAAACGCCGTCAAATCGAGTGAGAGAGAGTTTGTGCAACAGGCCTAGAATGTATTATGTATGAAAAATCTTATCTGTATTCATAGTAACTACAACTAATCAGTTGAGCTGATCTGTTGATAACTGAAAGAAAGAAAGAAGTTAAAGAACACCATCCATAGCTGGACTTTCAGAAGAAGAACTATTGTGTGCATACAAATATTTAAGTATATCTCTGGCGTCGTTCCCGTGGACGCTATAATGCAGCAAAAATTTATACGTGTGCGTGAAAATATGAATTGAATTATATCTATTGAGTTGTTCGCCTGCCGCCGGACCGCACCATAGTATCGCGCACTCGGTTGGTCATCATCGTAATTATTTAAATATTTGTGGAAGTGATGAAGTGTGAAAGACAAAGTATATCTACTTTAAATATTAGAAGTGATAAAAGTATTTATTTTTATTATATACGTGTAACTAACGGTTTTTGCAGCGCACGCCACAATAGCTCGCTTAACACTACAATATCTTTTTAAATTATGACTTCTGTCTTATTCTATTGTATAAGCTATTAACATACATTCATACATACAAACATTCAGCATGATCACCTGTTGTTAGGTGACCCAACTTGCAACACCAGAGGAGTCAAGTCTTTTACAATCTAGGGCTATATTCCCACCGGTAAATTTACGCCCACTAAGCTCTTATAAGAGCTCTTATTTCCTTGTGGCCACAGCTTTAGGTTTCAACAGAGAACATAACGGTACCGACCGCGTAGTCGATATTGTTATTAATTGTAAAACGTGTTTGGTTTAGTCGGTCGGTACGTGAGAGAATGGTATGTGGAATTATAGCTTACATCTCTGATTCATGGTCGTTGCTGTCTGGCGTATCTACTCAATGACAGAATATGAAAAAATAAATTATCTGAGGGAGGAGACTTTACCAGTGGGAGGCTCCTTTGCACAGGATGCCGGCTATATTATGGGTACCACTACGGCGCCTATTTCTACCGTGAAGCAGTATTGTGTAAGCATTACTGTGTTTCGGTCTGAAGGGCGCCGTAGCTAGTGAAATTACTGGGCAAATGAGCCTTAACATCTAATGTCTCAGGGTGACTAGCGCTATTGTAGTGCCGCTCAGAGTTTTTGGGTTTTTAGAGAATCCTGAGCGGCACTGTATTGTAATGGGCAGGGTGTTTCAATTACCATTACTGGAACGTTCTGCTCGTTTAGTCCCGTATTGGCATAAAAAATGGTCTATACACGATGCCGATGTTTATGCTGGATTTGTATCGAGAAGCAATAGTGGTGCTTGAGCGCTACTGTTTCATTTAAAGGGCACCGTGAAGTCAATGTTACAGAATGCGTAACAATCAACTCAAACAAATCGAATGAGAGACAAAACATACCCTCTGTAAATAGGGATTTTGTTATCGTGTTGCTCTCAAGGTGACGAGAGCAACCGGGGTGCATTATGATGAAGAATTTACAAGTGGCCTTTGTATTATAAGAAATATTGAAACTCCGTCACTATCTGTTATAATCCTATTCCGGTATTAGTCCTCGTTGTATGTATTTCGAAATAAGAATGCATTTATTATATTAGAAACTTCGATTATTTCCCGCCAGTTCTCATAATTTTTTTCTCAATAGTAAATCAAATATGGAATGAAAAATAATAGAATAATTGCAGTGATTGCTTTGTATAAAATGTATACATGGTGACGTCGGTAATTGTTGACACTTCAAAAGCTGGGTAAATAAAAAAAAACGTATCGCGAGAAATGAGGATTCCCGCTAGGACGTCCCATCCAAGAAGACCTGCAGGGTGCTTATCATCGATATACAGGGCATGCCCTGAATAGATTCCTACAACAATCCCTACAATTTGAAAATATGAACATATAAAATATGAATATAAAATTTATGAACGATGCTGGACTCAAACCCGTACTCTCTCGGGTTCCGTTCGAGCACTCTTTCCAAACCAAGCCAACCGTTTGGGTCGTAAAGTTTGGTTTATCTTGTTCAACTATCAGGTTGTGGCTCTACCTTATTATCTTACATTGGTTTCTATGCTTTTCTTTCTCCCTTAATTTATCTATATATATAAAAATTAATTGCTGTTCGTTAGTCTCGCTAAAACTCGAGAACGGCTGGACCGATTTGGCTAATTTTGGTCTGGAATTATTTGTGGAAGTACAGGGAAGGCTTAAAAGGTGAATAAATAGGAAAATGCTCGGAATTAAATAAAAACAACAAATTTGTTTTTCCTTTGATGCGAATTTATAGACGCAACGGTTTGACAGTTATGCTGTGAAACTATTGTATTACAACAACAGGGTACATTTTTACGAAGCAATTCTTGATTTTATGATATATTATTGACAAATTCATATAAAAACATTATTTTATTTATTTTATACAGAACAACGTCTGTCGGGTCAGCTAGTTCAAAATAAATTGTGCCAATGCATTAGGTTCCCACACTGCTAAAAATCCGTGCTGAGAAATACCTTACTTAAGCAAACGGTTCGAGTTAGTTATTTCAAATTGTATTTAAAGTACGAAATAGAAAGCCGCATTAAATCGAAATGGTTTTCCATTAGTTTCACAGTTAGCAATATAATTTATTGATCCGCAGTGAGATGTGATTGCATTGCATACAATCGGCAACGGAGAGGGGTGATCAAGTAAAGCTGCTCTCGAATTCAAATGTATTCTTTTGTGATGCATCATTTGTGTCGCTAAAGCTACTTTCTCGTGTCAACAGTACATGTCCAATGACTCAATGTTATACAAACAGACGGATCTAAATTTATTGTTGTTTTGTGTGAAATGTCTATTACAGCATAACAGAATCGTAGAATTCCCGAATATCTCTACGTTACAGATTTTACCAAAATAATAAGTGAAGGAAACGATAGATTAAGTAACAGAATAATAATTATTAATAAGTATAATTTATATAGCAACGTACGCTTGCAACGCTGCGGATATTTAGGGACTTGTGCAGCAATGCTGTGTAAAAAGACTGCAATACGAGGGGCATAGTGAAATGATCGGGTATAGAATATTTCTGATTGAGTTACAATAAAACCTTTTTTAGGATTTGAATACTGGCCTCTTAGAACCTTAATGACATACATACAATTAAAAAAAGTGCAATAACAAAAACTATGTTGGTTTAAAGTTGACACGTCGCTGACAGAAATGGAGCTCACGCGTGAACGTTTTCGTGCCATAATTTATCACTATTTTCGTCGCGGCTTATCTCAAGATAAATGTCTCAGTGAACTTGTTTCGATTTATGATGTTGAAGCACCGAGTCAAACGACAATATACCGCTGGTATGCCGAGTTCCGACGCGGTCGTGTGTCGCTCAGCACTGGTTCTTCTGCAAGTCGACCAAGAACAGCGGTCACGCCTGAAAACATCGCAGCTGTGCGAACTATTGTATTAGTTGATCGTCATGTGACATACAAGCAGATTCAGGCTGTTATCAGTATCGGAATGAGTGCAATTCAGTCGATATTACATAATGAACTTTGTGTAAGAAAGCTAGTTTCCCGATGGGTACCCCACAATTTGTCCGATGAGCAAAAGGCGGTTCGTGTAGAATGGTGCCGGAATACTCTGCAACGCTTCAACAGAGGGAAGTCAAATGCCGTTTATTATATCGTCTCATGTGACTTATCATGGATTTATTCATACGAACCTGAAAGAAAACATCAGTCAGAAGTTTGGGTCTTCGAAGACGAGGTCTAACCAACGAAAGTGGTTCGCTCCCGCAGCGTGTCAAAGAAAATGTTCGCTACGTTTGTCTCGAAAAAGGGGCATGTTGCTACAATTCCTTTACAGGAACCTCTGAGTGGTATATCACGGTTTGTTTGCCAGAAATGATAGCCGAACTCCGAAAAAATAACCCGTCGCATCATCTTACATCACGAAAATGCGAGCTTCCAAACGGCTCGGAGACAAATGATTTTTTGAAGCAGGAAAACGTTGAGCTGATGGACCATCCTCCGTACAGTCCTGACCTGAGCTCAAACAATTTCTTTACATTCGCTAGAACGAAAGATTTATTACGCGGTCAACGGTTTGAAGACCCCGAAGCAGCTGTGGAAGCGTACAAATCAGCCATTTTGTCAATATCAACTTCAGACTGGAATTACTGTTTTAACGATTGGTTTGCACGAATGGAAAAGTGCATTAAGTTGAACGGAGAATACTTTGAAAAACAATAAAATACAATTTAGCTATTCCGTGCATGTGTATTTCCGATCATTTCAGTGTGCCCCTCGTAAATTAAAATTTCACAGAGATCATGATCATCATATATTTTATTAAAAAAAAACAAATTTAGTAAGTTAGTTTAATAAAAATTCCGTTGAGACGTAATTTTTTGTTTAGTTATTTCCGTGGTTAAATATTGTCCGCCGTTCCGATTAATACTAAATCACTACTTTCTCGCTGGCCATTTGTATGTCACATGTTAAACGCGGCAAATGTTACTTCTACTTCCTTTATACTGTACCTTTAGACTGTCTCGCCAAAATCTGGCACGAGACTGAGGATGCCACGTGTAGAGGCGAAACACGTGTCGAATTGTTTAAAGACAAATGTTGGCCGAACGAACATTAAAGAAAACTCAAATCATTTGTATAATTATGGATTTCCGCAAAGTAACGCCTACTTCAATAAATTTTCTAGTACCTTTATTTACTTACTATTACACATAATATAAGGACATACTATTAACAGTCTGATAGCGGAACGGCAAAAATGCCATTCATGAGTGTTATTTCCGTGACCTTCATGAATAAATTGATTTTGATTTGATTTGATTTGATTTAAATTGCAACACGCAGCCTATAGAGAGTATATTTGCTATATTATTAACTAGGCTTATAGATCGTTTATGAGATGGCAATGGTAGTATTACACAATAGGTTGGTATATTACCAGGCGTGGCATACTTACATACATAATTAGATGACGCTGACGTACACCGTAATGAATGTTAATTACTCGCCGAATATCGCTTAAAACCATATGTGACATTGTTTTCCATGCCTGTCATAATGACTTTTTAATTAGCTATGGGGAGTTATTATCTTTCTACGCCGTATCTGAAAACAACGTGTTACAAAATACTCCGTAAAATATATAATTAATTATCAAAGCCAAAAATTTTGGCAACCCTAGTAAGCTGTCGTGTCAGGGAACCAGATTATTAAACAGAAAGGCCTACGTACCTATTTTACCTAAAAATTGTCTACTTTAATAGTTTTTCTATTTTTCATTCGTAAATGATTGCTACCACAATACAAGGATGTCATTATACTCAAGTGCTGCCTTCAAAAAATGTCAAGTTGGAAAAAATAATAATAATAATATTGACACACTTTTTACACAAATTATCTTGCCCCAAGTTAAGCATATATAGCCTGTGTTATAGGTTACAAGACAATGATATATTTAATACAATATACTTTATATATAAATTCAAATAAACATATATAAATACATTTAAACATCCATGACTCGGAAACAAAAATCCATATTCATCATATAAATGCTTGCACCTACCGGGATTCGAACCCGGGACCTCTAGCTTAGTAGGTAGGATCCCTAACCACTCGGCTATACAGGTCGTCAAAATGGTTATGTGAAGGACATATTGTATTTGTCCGAATGTCCAACGGTTGCCGAGATGGAACAGCGTCTTGGATCAGTTTTCGCACATAACATCGACGATGGTGCGAAATGCCACACAAGCATATCCTGACGAGCGAGGTTGTGTATTGAGCAAGGCGGAGCACACTTTGAGCCGTTTCTGTAAATTTGACGTTTATTATGAAAAAGTAAGTGTTCCTTTAGGTTATTTCGTTAGGTTAGGTCTTATAAAATATTATATGTATCTATTTCGCTCGCCATCGCTATTTGAAGGATAACTCCGTTCTATTTAAGTGCACTATTTTCCACACTCAAATTCATAAAAATCTTGTCACTGCATCACGATATACAATAGTTGTTAAATTTATCTATTTTACTGAACAGTTCCCGGAATCCCACGGCTCACATACCGAGTGACACAACGAGTCGCGAAATGCTGTCGCATTTAATGCGTACAGTCAAGTACAAATATTATAACGCACGTTTTGGTGATTGATGGGAGATTTTGTGGTGATCAATTAGCATTAGGTGGACTAATTGTGTGCCCACTTTTACGATATAAAAAAATACTTACATCGAGTATATGTAATCGCAATAAAACATAATATTGTTTTCATTCAATATATTACCAAACACAATATACGATGTAATAGAATTTACCTACATACAAAAGAAACATACACTCGGCAAAGAAAAAAAATTTTTTTTTTCATTCAATATATTATCAATCATATACGATGTAATAAAAACTACTTACACAAAGATCATACACTCGGCAATGAAACATAATAAATTTTTTCATTCAATGTATTACCAAACAGATGCACTACAATAAAAAATATTTATCATAAAAAATTTCATGTGAGTGGTTTATTAATTGTTAATTTGGTAATATTAACTGTTAAACTTCATTTTAGGGTTCTAAGTTATGAGTTAATTCGCAGCTCATAATAGTAATTCTTAATTTAATTAATCCTTTAATTTTTTTTTTTTGTTATTTTTATTATATTTAAAGACGTTATCACAAATATAGAGTTTAAGTTAGTAGTAGAGAACGCGGAGCAGTTAATAATTTTATTTTTCTTCTCCATTTCTAAGGAAACTTAACTATGATGATGGTATTGTAATTGGAATTTTTGGAATTATACTGGACGGGCGTCGAATTTAGCGATTGAAAATCGACTGCATACCTGTTTTGGTGTATATGGTTGAGCCGTTCAAAGCACTTACAATAAAAATAGCAAAGCAGAGAGATACAGGTAATGATAATATTGATGTGATTTGAAATACATTTTAACTATGGCTAAAGACCAAGCAGACCTAGTCTAGGTACTAACTGTTATAAATTTAATATCACCATTATATTTGAATAGTCCATTATTTTTATTTTATTTAGGACAGCAAACAGTGTTACTTACAACTAGTTGTTCAAATAATTAATTATTTGCACAATCAACCCCGTTATCCATGATTTACTATTGATAGTGGGGGTCATGAACAACCTTATCAGTATATTTATATTTATTTATAAACTAAGTACATTGCTAATTCTGTGTGAACTATTATGAATTTTAGATAAAAATATTGTAATATTAATTTAGTATATTTTTGCACGTGACTGTACATTGTACATGTATGTGAATATAATGTGTTCCCACGGCGGTTACGTCGTTTCCAGTTGCACGTCTCTAATAAGGTGACATAATGCAATCAATTGTTTTAATGATGACTCGGATTTTTTTTTGTTGTAAGTGAAGGACGTTTGCGTATTATTGACGAGTACGGTGTAGCCCACTGAATTATATTATTATTGTTCGATATTTGAAATGGACTGTAGATTGTTTGGTAGGCGTAATAAAACCAACTGTGAAAAAAAGAACAGTGCTTATAACACCTACCTTTACTGCTCGTCCGCGCACATAGCATCCACCGGTGCATGGCACTACAGGAACCAACGTGGTTTCAATAATCGAGGGGCGGCCAAGAACGTCTCGGACAGTGAGTTAACAGTGGGAGGTTCCTTTGCACAGGAAGCCGGCTAGATTATGGGTACCACAACGTCGTCTATTTCTGCCGTGAAGCAGTAATGTGTAAACATTACTGTGTTTCGGTGTGAAGGGCGCCGCAGCTAGTGAAATTACTAGGCAAATGAGACGTAACATCTTATGTCTCAAGGTGATGAGCGCAGTTATAGTGCTACTCAGAATTTTTGGGTTTTTCAATAATTTTGAGCGGCACTGCATTATAATGGGCAGGGCGTATCAAATTTTAAAAATGTAGATGCGAATATTTTATTAAATGGAGAGGTGGTAAAACCAGTGGAATCTGCTATATTTCTTGGCATTACTCTTGATTCCAAATTGCAGAGGGGCCCCCATATTGGCGAATAGGCTTAGTTCTGCAGCATATGCGGTTAAGAAAATTTGACGGTTAACTGACATAGATACGGCGAGATTAGTATACTTTAGTTATTTTCATAGTATTATGTCCTATGGTATATTGTTATGGGGCAGTGCGGCCGATATTAATACTATATTTGTGCTGCAGAAGAGGGCTATTCGTATACCTAGGTCGAGAAAAATTTAAAGATATAAACATTTTGACTGTTGCTTCTCAATACATTTTTGATAATGTTCTGTATGTTCATAAGCACATTGAGGAATTTTCTAGAAACTGTGACATTCATAATGTTAACACGAGGAACAAACATAAACTTGTTATGCCTACTACTCGGTTGGGTCGAGTTAGTCTTTTGTTGGGCGATGTATATGCTTCTACAATATGATCCCAGAAAATGTACAAAACAAATGTGTTACGAAATTTAAAAGAATTGTTAAAAAACGTTTGTGTGGGAAAGGTTATTATAGCATAAACGATTTTCTTAATGACACCACGGACTGGGAATAAAGCGAAAACCCTCAGGCTCTTTAATTGTAAATGTTTATTGTACGATATTACATTGTAATCCATATTTTATATTAAAAAAAAATGCCCGCTGAGTTTCTTGTTTCTTCTCAGGTCTGAGGCAGTCTCTTTTGAATGGGTGGTAGATTTTGACGTTCAATTAGTGATTTGAAATCCTATTTTGAATAAAAATATTTGAATTTGAATTACCATCACATGAACATCCTGCACGTCTCGTTCCGCATTTTCATTAAAAAAAATTGCCGATTGCTAATCAGAGGAACACGCTTTTCATTGTCAAGGCAGCTATCAAACGGAAAGTGATAGTGTAATTTCGCGAAAGTTTCTCAGATCGTACTAAATTGGCGTTGATCCAAGCACCGGTCAGCAGTAATGTGGTGATATAAACGTGTTACATCAGCTCTTTAATGACACTCGTAATAGTGAATTTAAAATAGAAGCTATAGGATAGGGCGCGGACAACATAGTTCGGAGTTTCATTGGTTCCTAGCAACGGGTCGTTATTTATAAGGTAGTTGGGGTCTGATCGCAAAGTTTAACCCCCTTATTCATAATGGTCCGCTAACTTAAAACAGCCGCTAAGGAGTGTTTTTTCTCATTCTGACTTAGGTCAATAGAAGAAGACAGAGTGAGAATTAGCAATGCTTTAAGTTAGTAGACTATTATGAATAAGGGGGTTAATATAAAAATATGATCTATCCACTTTTATACCGACCACAGATTTACATTGTCGATTTACACGTCCATGCTCCAACTTAATGGAGAAACTGTGGCAATATTTTCAACATCATTTTTACATAGTTTGTTTGTTTAGTATATACTTTCAGCTTTTTATGTGAAAGATCTTACCTATTCATATGATGGTCAGTGATACGTCCTACATATAACAGAGAACTGCCAATCAGGATTCTAAAGAGAATAATTGCTAGTCAGTATTCGAAACATAAAAGAAGAATCACACTTGTGAATGTCAGATTTTACCATCGCTTCGAAAACGTTGATCTTTAATGAGAAAGGAAGTGGCAAGAAACTCATTGTCACTCTTTTACTGTTTCAACATTTTATATTATACTAGCTGACCCAGCAAATGTTGTATTGTCATCATAGTTAATAACTGTAGTTAATCTACCAACTATAGGTAGCTAAAATTAAGTTTGGTTTTTACCTCCTGAGAAAGAAAGATACAAAGATTCTAATTAGTTATTCATTTTTAACTATTCATTCAATTCGATTTCTGAACGACGGGGCGCACATAAAAGGAATAATAATACTCTTATTTTTATTTAATTTCGAAAATTTTTATATTTATTCACCTTTTAAACCTCTGGACTTGCACATATAATTCAAGACCAAAATTAGCCAAATCGGTCCAGCCGCTATCGAGTTTTAACGAGACTAACGAACAGCAATTCATTTTTATATATAGATTTTGATTGAATCCAAAATTGTGAGCGCCATTGCAATTGCACTCGTCACTTTGAGGCATCATAAGATGTTAAGTCTCACTAACCGAGTAATTTCGCCTGCTACGGTGGCCATCAAACCGAATCAATTCTTGCACATTACGGCTTCAGGGCAGAAAACAGCGCCGCTCTGGTACCCACCGATGGGACACCCTGTTTAAAGAAGCATCCGAGGGCTGCCAGTAAAGACTACGAAAAAAGAGTATCATTGAATAAGAAATTGTCATAAACATAATGTTAACACCAGGAACAGACATAAACTTATAATGCCTACTACTCGGCTAAGTCGGGCTAGTAAGTCTTTTGTGGGGCGATGTATATGATTTTACAACAAGATACCAGAAAATGTTCAAAACAAAAGTATCACGTTATTCAAAAGAATTGTTAAAAAACGTTTGTGTGGTAAAGGTTGCTATAATATAAATGACTTTCTTAATGATACCACAGATTGGGAATGGAGTGACCGCCCTCAGGCTATTAAATAATAAGTTTAATGGTACAATATTACTTTGTTAACATATTTTTTCGATGAAAAAAAAAAGCCCGCTGAGTTTGTTGCGCCCGTTCTTCTCAGGTTTGAGGCATTCATTTTGGAATGGGTGGTAGTTTTTGACTTATAAGTGATGTCACATCCTATTTTGTTTGAATAAAAATATTTGAATTTGAATTCATTTTATAATTTTAAAAAGGTATTTTTTGTGCATGACATTGACATAATCACATTAGTGGCTGCGTTCAGAAACGTTCGAATGTGGCTTGGCTACTTGGGGATACCAACATATATTAACAATAAATTCGTCGACTTTTTTTTTGGTATGATAGTGGGTTTGCATAATATTACATCACTGGCACTAGTATAGTAAACTTTGTGTAAAAAGAGTATTTTATAGTTATTCATGCAACTGTTGCGTAGTAAGGGGTATTAAAACACGAATGTGGGTTTATATGATAATAGTATCACATGAGTGTTTGAATACCTAATTATCAACAGTTGCATACAAGACTTTATCTACACCCATAACATGAATCCTCTAACATTAAAAAAACAAGTCCTAGTAACCATAACATCATCCAAACGAGTGTTGTAATGTTTTACTGATTTTTATTACAACACTCGTTTGGATGATGTAATGGTTATTAAGACATTGGGTGTTTTAATGTCGACAATAACGTTTTAGAATCTTTATTATATAGAATTTAATGCATGGGTGCAGATAAAGGTATTTTAGCATATTCTATTTTAGAGTACGGTTGGCAACCCTAAGCCTTCCACAAAGTGTAACTTTTCTAGTTTACATTGTCACTAGTAATGGCATGTGTCGTATAACGCTGACACTCCGCCGTAAACAATGCTAATGCTTCGCTGGTCGCCAGTTCACCGTAGCCTAAATATTTACACAGGTGATAGGTTGCCTTCCGCTGCTACACCTATGACACGTGTTAAAGCTAAGCTTTAACACTTAAGCTAAGTAACTTAAGTTTTAATTAAATACTTACATGTCTCGGGATTCGAACACAAAACTTACAAATTTTTCTTACGATATTTGGTTATACAGGATGATTTTTGAGAAGGGTGGTGATGGCCAAGTCGGAAAATACGACACTGGAGAAAAGTCGTGAAAGGAGTCATGCCCTCGATTTTTAAGTAATCAATAACTGCATATTTAGTTATTGTTTAAAAAATTACTGTTGCTGATAAGCGCTCGATTATCAAAATTTTGAAATTTTTTGATTTTATTTTGTTTTTTCTTCCATACCAAATTTAATCAAAATGTGTATATATGCAATATGCATCAAAAATGCTATACTTGTTAATGTTGATCGAAAATTTTAATTAAATCTAGTCAGTAGCTTTTAGTTTTGCCCGGGCATTCATACATACAGACAAAAATTGTACTTGAAAGTACATTCGGTAGGTATTGTTTGTAGAGCACACAGCAACTCCTGTAAAATATTTCAATGAAGATTTCTTAACAATATGGCATTTTAATGTGATAATCCTTAGTTCTGGGATTAATAATTATAAAGATTTATGAACGATGCGGGATTTTGGTTACAAATTTAATTTGTACATTTCTTACTTTGTTACGTTTTTATTATATGTATAGATTAGAAGCTAATTACTAAGCGATTTCCTATGGTATTGAGATATCTAAAGCAGACTAAAATGATTAAAATTGCTGCTCATAAAGTTAGTATGAGGATATGAAATGACCCACAAATAGGAAATGTGGGTAGTACCTATAATCGTTTCAGCATTGATAAGGGCACTCCTCGAGAATTGCCTTATCGTTATCAGTGATATGATAACAAGCTGTTGATTCATCGTAAACCTGTTGTTTTACGAATATTTTGTATTTTACTATACCATTATCACCACAAATTAAGATATCATTATTATCCGGATATGTGGCCTCAGTACATACAGGTTTAAAAGAATGACGGAAAGTCATCTCCAAAACAAAACATGCTATAGACGAAGCATAGTACAGTGCGCGTACGGTTCAAATAAGGATACGAATGTCAATAACCTCTATCTGTCAAATGTCGCTTGAACTTTGTACTATTATCAAAAAAAAAACAGAAAAAATATCTTTAATCAAAATCAAATTTAAATAAGAACGTTAAATAGTAGTAAATATTCTAAATATAATATTTACTAAATTAAATGCACATTTCACAGTCACGTTATGGCGTATAATCGATCCTATTCTCATTTGAATCGCATTGTAAGTTTCTATTCGATATTATCCAGGTTCTGATGTTTGAGTTAACTGACGTATTGTTAAGCTTTCATTACTCGAACACTGTACTACTACGAGTGTAAGCTAAATATACAGTACACTGTAACGTCTTACCTTTAATACTCAACCAACTTTACCAGTGGATGGATTTTTGGATAAAACGCCGGCTAGGTTGGGTACTATAGCAGCACATTTCACTGCCGTGAAGCAATAATGTGCATACCTTATATAATTTCTATACTTCTTGACAGAGCCTCTAGCTGCTAGACAATCGATGTAAACAGGCCAGTTTTATAAGTTTAGTGTGCGTGACAAGCTACGTCTTGTACTCGCGATTTGTGCTAGTGTGTGTGAATTGTTCAAAATACGTGTCATTGATCTGAGGTGCAAACATTATTATGTTTCGGTTTGAAATGCGCCATAGCTGGCGAAAGTCCGGGCTAATGCGACTTAACATGTTATGCCTCAAAGTGACGAGCGCAATTGTCACACTGCTCAGACTTTGGTATTAATATCAAAGGAAAGTAGTTGTCTAAACTGTTGTGTAACCTAGTCTTGTCACATTCCACTTCTCCTCTATCTCTCTTTGGTATTGGCAGCGGTTTTACTTGACATGAAGTATACGCTTGCTCAGTTATCCTTATATAAAAACGGTGTGTACTACTATCTAGGCAAAGTTAATTAAACGAAACACAAATATTTTTTGTACTATTTGCACAAGTTAAATTAAAGAGAGCATGGACTTCAGGGTGATAAAAAACTCTTATAATGTAGATCAGTGTGACACGAGAAACAGTACTGAAAGTGTGCAGACAATGGTTTTTATAGTAATGCTTGATAATGTTGCCAACAGTACCTACATTCACAACATATTTAATTATAACTGTATGTAAATTACTCTGGAAAATTTGTTCTGACTGTGGGTTCACTATGCAGACTTTAGACGATGGAACGTTATGGAACCGATCGTGACCTAGGTCAGTCTCCTTAAATAGGCAAGAAATAAATTGCTCAGCGTGCCTTTAGAAGTTTTCCTCTTTCTTTGTTCTCCGTCCGATCAGAGTCCTATCCGTATCCGTGAAAACACGGTCCGAAGTAGGCATAGAACTATTTCTATGGTAGTTTACGAACTAGATCCGGTTTCCGTCATTCGATTTCTTTCCATCAACTATTAGAAATAGTATACAACTACACCGGACGGTATTTTCGCGGGTTCGGATCGGACGAATTGCGAAAGCGCTCTTAAACCCTTCAAACCGGATAACAAATCTATTTTGCAGTAACAATAAGTCAGTTACGGTTGTAGAGTCCGTCTCACGAAACATGTCCCGCGATATTTATTGGAAATAATTATTATCTATTATCAATTATTTAAATTTAATAGGAGTCTAAAACTCTAGAGACCAAAAAGTTTAAATAATCACGAGGCTAGCAATATTTCTTCGCATTACACTGTTAATAAGGGTAAATTTCATTTGTTTCAGACCGTGCAGCACGGGTTCCCACATAGAGCGTCGGCGCTGGCGTGGGACCCCTTGCTGCGGTTGGCTGCCATCGGCACAGCGAGCGGCGCCCTCAAGGTATACGGTCGGCCCGGCGTCGAATTCTATGGACAACACTCGAATCCAGAGACCACAGTCACTCAAATACACTTCATACCAGGTACGAACTACATAGACAGATCCCCGTGATTTTCTGAAAATTCACAAATAAAATATGAAAACAAAATTTTATGAACGACGCGGGACTCGAACCCACGCCTTTCGCGTTCGTGCGACTGCTATTCCAACTGAGCTAACCGTTCGAGTGACGTATCGTCATGAAATCTTGTACGCTTTGTTCAACTCTCAGGTTGTGGATTTATCGGTTAGCTCAGATTCGATTTACAAGAGCGACATCTCAAGTCAATTTCCTAATATGCAAATATTGGGGTTGAGCAGGTTATCAACTGTAATGTAGATCCTAGTAGTTAATCCCAGAAGTGAGGGCTATCACTTTAAAAACATAACAAATTCTCAAAATTTATTCCGTTACTAATCGTTATAAAG
Source organism: Leptidea juvernica (assembly GCA_949711755.1). Classification (NCBI taxonomy): domain Eukaryota; kingdom Metazoa; phylum Arthropoda; class Insecta; order Lepidoptera; family Pieridae; genus Leptidea; species Leptidea juvernica. The sequence goes on from CATIXQ010000031.1 coordinate 4,720,367, forward strand.
TTTTTTTTTCCTATTGGGAACATAATACTGAAAATGGCTATTATAATGTTGTACCACTTGTATTACAATTTACCCCTAACTTAAGCTAATAAGTAATTCCTACCTTAACGTAAACTGCTAGATAGACTTAACTAAGATGTGTCCAATAACAATTTTCTTAATGTGGAATACATTATTCATGTGTTATCACTTGTTATGGAAGTTTATTTCTAACATCGCCTCGCGCTCTGAGAGAGAATAGCAAAAGATATTTACAATGTACTTTCGACATTCTCGGCATATCAAAAACAAATTCACTATAGAAATTTATTCATGAATCATCTAAATTCTAAAGAATTGAAGTGAAACAGTAAATAAAAATGGTTTCAGGCTCGGGCAGATTAATATCACTGTGCGATGACAACACCCTCCACCTTTGGGAGATCGAGGAGAAATCCCTGGTGGAGCTGAAGAGCCACCTGCTCGAGGGGAAGAACAAGAAGATATCGTCGATATGCGTGGAGGCGGCGGGGAAGAACGTGCTGTTGGGCACGGAGGGGGGGAACGTGTACGTGCTGGATGCGAGCACCTTCTCCGTGCACGAGGATGCTATTTATCAAGATGTTGTTATGCAGAAGTAGGTATTTAAGAGGAGAAAGAACTGTGCTTAGGGATGCAGCGACCCTATATTATGGGGGCTCCTGTTTCTTAAATAAGGAGCTTAATTTTTAGTTTTGCCATTTTTCGCGCAGAGTTGACTTGTCACTGCAGCTAACCCCGTTCCTTCAAGAAGAGCAGGCCAGTGGGAGGCTACATTGCACAGGATGCCGGCTAGTTTATGGGTACTACAACGGCGCCTATTTCTGCCGTGAAGCAGTAATGTGTAAACATACTGTGTTTCGGTCTGAACGGCGCCCCGTTGCTAGTGAAATTAATGGGCAAATGAGATTTAAAATCTTATGTGTCAATGTGACGAGCGCAGTTGTAGTGCCGCTCAGAACTTTTGGGGTTTTTCAAGAATCCTAGGGCGTATCAATTACCATCAACTGAACGTCCTGCTCTGCTCGTCGCGTCCCTCATTTTCATTAAAAATGCATTTCGGAGAAACTTCGGATTTTGTCCTTTGGTGGGCTATTCCTATGCTTTCCAGGATTACATGAGTGATTGTTTCGTCATCGTCAAGACAGTCTCTGCACTTCAGACTGTCGGATATACTGATTGCGACTCTTTTTGAATCTATTGTAGCCTTTGTATTTGCAAGAGAGTTTGGGCGGCGGTGATCACTTATCGCAAGGTGACGCGTGATTATTTATATCTAATTCTTTTTAAACTCTCAAATCTGCAGTTGGATTTACACGAATTTAATTTGTACCCAAAATTTATGAACGAATCGGGACTCGAACCGGCGACATCTCGGGTTTCGTCCGAGCGCTCTCCCCCTAAGCCAACCGTTCGAGTGTCGTATCGTTCATAAATCTTGGTATGTCTTGGTTGTGGGTTCGAGCCCCGCATCGTTCATAAATTTTGGTTACAAATTAAATTTGTGTAATTAATCCCAAAGAGTTATCACTTTAAAAAAATTACTAATTGTTTAGTTTGTTTTATCATGTATAGCATATTTAGCATTAATATATAATATGTTCTAGTTGTCCCGAGGACTTCAAAGTCAACCCGGGTGCGGTGGAGTCAATATGCGAGCACCCAAAGTCACCGTCGAAGGTCTTGATTGGCTACAACAGAGGTCTGGTCGTGCTCTGGGACAGAGAGAGTGCCACTCCCACCCACACATTTGTGTCCAATCAACAGCTGGAGAGCTTGTGTTGGAACGATGAAGGTGAGTTATATTGTGATGATGGTTAGTAAATGAAGAAATTGTATTAGTAAAACTAACTGTATGTTTGACTCTATTTTTTTATGAAAATAAGGGACGAAATGAGCAGGACCTTCAGCTGATGGTAGTTGATACGCCCTGCCCATTACAATGCAGTGCCGCTCAAGATTCTTGAAACACCCAAAAATTTCGAGTGGCACTACAATTACGCTCGTCACATTGAGACAACATGTTTAGCCTCATTTACTCAGTAATTTCACTAGCAAGGGCGCCCTTCAGACCTAAACACGATAATGTTTACACATTACCGTGTTGTACCCATAATCTAGCCGACATCCTATGCAAAGGAGCCGCCCACTGGTTTAATTATTATTTATTTAACTTTACTCACGATTAATTGGTGTTGGTACCGACGAGTTTTAGACCCATCAGAGGTCCTTTATCAGGATCAGGGTGTTGTGAGCGCGCGGTCGTGCCGAATTGTGATACAAACGTTTCAGTTCTACTGTGCTCGCATTACCGCCGGCGCACCCCCCGCATTTGAAGCCGCGCATTATGAGCGCAAATTCGCAGTGCTAGACGGGGCGCGACCGCTAACCGATTACTTTTTAATTGAATAATTATGAATGAAATCAAAATTTGTATGTGTAGTGTACATGCGGGGTAGTTCTTCTGTCATATAACAACTTTTGCTCTGATTTTGTTCGCGTTGGTCATTGTTTGTTATGTCCAACATATCCTAATAATACATATAAAATACAATATATACTTACCTATAATTTTATAGGAAGGAAAGTATGAGAGTGATATTGAAAGAAGAGTGAATGCAGGAAACATGGTGAATGGAGCTTTGCACTCCTTTATCAGCAGGCAGGTGTCTAATAAGGCTCGTTTGGCTATGCATGAGGGGGTGTTGGTTCCAACACTCATGTACGACTGTGAAAGTTGGGTATGGCAGAAGAAACATGAAAGCAGAATAAATGCAGTTGAGATGAGAGCGTTGAGAGGCATGATAGGAGTTAAACTGAGTGACAGGATAAGAAATAGTGAGATAAGGAAACGCTGTGGTCTGGAAGAAGATGTTGGGACAAAAATTGAGAAAGGTATGCTGAGATGGTTTGGACATATCGAGAGAATGAATGAAGAACGATTGATGAAGAAAGTGTATAAGGCCAGTGTGAATGAAATTGTTGGAAGGGGTAGACCTAGGCGGACGTTTCAAGATCAAATCAGGGACGTCTTGAAAAAAGGCCAGGTCAAGAGTACTCTAAACCGGAGAGCATGTATGAAAAGAATAATGAAAGTGGACGAAGCGAAACAAGTATGTAAGGATCGTAGCAAGTGGAAAGAAGTGGTCTCTGCCTACCTCTACGGGAAAGAGGGGTGATTTTATGTATGTATGTATGTAGTTTCCTGGTTCTTTCCATTCGCTCTTAAAATAATAATGATAATAAAAAATAATTAAGCATCTTATGTCATACAATTTTTTAATAGAGCAATATTAAAAAAAATCTGTAAAATATTTAAGTTAATATGTTTTACTAACTAAAGGCTAAAAATAATATTTTTATTTCAAGGTGATCACTTCACGTCGTCCCACAACGACGGCTCGTACGTAACGTGGGAGGTAGCAGGTGCCGCCAGTGACAGGCCCCTCAAGGAACCGATCACTCCATACGGACCTTACCCATGCAAAGCTATCACCAAGATACTCAACAGAACCAGTTTGGACAGTGATGAGGTCGTCATATATGCAGGTATGTTTTTAAACTAGTTGTAGTCCGCAGTTTTTTTTTTTCAGATTATTTTAACACAGACAAAGTTTTTCTGTATGTCTCGGCATGTTAATGTCGCTGATCTTTTAATGTTTAAATGCCTTATTCTCATTGCAATAGTATTCATGAATTTCGAAGTAAGCTGGGAAAGTCCAGTTTGGCTTGGACAGAAACTTTTGAAGAATTATTATGTGTAGATTAAAATCAGAACGCAAAAAAAATAGCAAAATTAATGCAATCGCTCAATAAACTATCGTTGAAATGCTTCAAAGATGTTATTACATTTGTATGACCTCATATAGAATTGATGTGAGACCAGTACGTTTTTTTGGGTCTGTTATTATATTATCTTATTATTATGTCTTTTTCTTAAGAATTATTTATCAAAACAGCACGAGATCTTTCTTTTAATAATTGTATTTTAGTTAATCCATAAACTTAGTATACTACCGTAATAGACGAACCCTGTGTAACAGTTAGATAACTATCCTTACATAAAAACCTATGTGTGAGAAAGAGACGGAATAGATAACAATAAAAAATTTAGTGTCCATTAGTCTCCTGTCAAATTGGACCGCGTTTTAATTTTATTGTTTTTATCGTTATTGTTCTGTGTTTTGTCGGATATTTATTAAAAAATATAATGTTGTCTTGTTCTGTTTTAGATTGTGTTATTACAAAAGAGACCTGTTCGTGCTATATATCAGCTTGGTTGTAGACATTCTCTTAAAGAAAAATTTAAAGAAATAAATATTATGACTGTTCATTGTCAGTACATTTATGAAAATTTAATATACGTTCACAAAAAACGTCACCTTTTTGTTCTTAATAGTGATTTTCATTATTATAACACTAGAAATAAGGGATTGCTTGTAACTAATTCTAGTAGGCTTCATAAGATACATAATAGCTTTAAGGGTAAACGAATACACTTCTATAATAAAGTCCCAGTCACTGTTCAGGCATTCTCTATAAATAAATTTAAATGTTTTATAAAAAAAATGGCTCTGTCGTAAATCCTATTACTCCACTGCTGAATATCTAAATGATCGGACAGCCTGGGACTAGATTGTGATTATTTTACAGCGATAGAAATGACTGTACAATATTGTATATTTTTATTGAAAAGAGCGCAAAAAAAGAATGCTGGGAGAGTTTCTTGCGCCGCTTCTTCTCTCTCAGAGCGCCATTTGTTTCCGAAGCGGTAGTAGTATCTAGTAGTTATTAGAAATGACATCAAAAAGAATTGTAAAGGAATCAATTTTGAGAAAATAAATGCCTTTTATGCCTTTACATATAGCAACAATCCAACTTAATGAATATTTCACAGGTAAATACTGACTCTTCAATACTATTTTCGTAGAACGTATGCGCTAAAATATAAAATAATATATACGTGAACTTGACGCCGTTTATCAATATTTGTCATAGGGATTGGCCAAAAGCAAAATACTTTACTAAGTCATTAACATTTTAAATTTAATCTCGCCGTAATGAGGAGAGTGTTTGCGTTTTACCGTAGTATACAAAGTTTATGAGTTTATCCATTCCTTCACAATTTTTTTGTTTTCGAATCGTTTTCTTTCTATTTAACACCTTTTTACTATTATATGCCTTTATACACTTTATGTAAAAGCTTTATGTGCTGGAGGATACAACAGGCCTCTCGGAAGTGATAAGTGACGCGACGCTATGCGATCGAGCCATTTACTTTTTTTTATGACAATAAGGGACGAGACGAGCAGGACGTTCAACTGATGGCAATTGATACGCCCTGCCCATTACAATGCAGTGCCACTCAGGCTTCTTGAAAACCCAATAATTATGAGCGGCACTACAACAGCGCTCGTGACCTTGAGACAAAAGATGTTAAGTCTCATTTGCCCAGTAATTTTACTAGCTACGGCGCCATTCAGACCGAAACACAATAATGTTTACACATTACTGTTCACGGCAGAAATAGGCGCCGCATAATCTAGCCGGCATCCTGTGCAAAGGTGCCTCCCACTAGTTAGTTAGGACTAGATAGGAGATATAAATTAATTAAATTATTAATTTAGTTAGTAGTTTCCTGTATATAACTTATATTTGTTTATCAGGTGGCATGCCAAGAGCGTCGTATTCAGACAAGTACACTGTAACTGTTCAACAGGGTGAGAAACACGTCGCGTTTGACTTTACCAGCAGAGTGAGTATATTTGTGTAAAAAACTGTGTGTGTGTACTTATGTATGCACGCAAGAAGTTATACTTCTTTGGCCTAACAAAGGAAAAACCCTTAAAATTATTTATTCCTTGTGCTATTCTACGTTTGTAGAAAGAACAATATTGTAAAAATCTTGCAACGATGGCTTTGATAATTAATTATTAAATAACCAATACGGCTGTACGGGCTTGAACCCTTTGCCTATCCTAATAATGGACGAATAAACGAAAAAAAATTACAAATGTCGCAAACATCAGAAAATTTTAGGAACCAACTTCACCCTGTTATTTTTGTGTTACAGTGATGCGTGCGTATCTTAAAATTTCGCTCTCATCATTTTTTCACAACGCGCCTTAAGAAGTATAAGTTCAAAAATTTCAAAGAGTTTGTGAGTTGTGTTTGAGATGATAAGATTTAAAATTTTTTGTTACCTATATAGTACTAGCTGACCAGACAGACGTTGTTCTGTACATAATAAATAAAATACTGTTTTTATGAATTTGTCAATAATTTTTCATAGCATCAAGAATTATTTCGTAACATATGCTCCTTGTTGTTATAATGAAATTGTTTCACAGCAGAACTGTCAAACCGTGCGTCAATAAATTCTATCACAGAAAATATGTCCATACAAAACAAATATTGGAAATAAAAATAATTATGGGTCCCAAATCGAAATAAAAACTATCGTATCCCTCAAGTTGGACTAAACTGCACTCCATGAAGTAATCCCCATTTAAATCCGTTCATTAGTTTAGGAGTCCATCGTGGACAAACAGCGTGTCACTTAATTTATATATATTAAGATGAGTATCTGCAATACCATACATAACGTAAAAGGTATAGTGCTACTTTGCACAGTGAAGTTGTGCAAAGTAGAGTAAGAATGGGCTACCAAGACTTAACATTTAAATAAAACACTTTTTAAAGTATTGAAACGCGTGTAATTGTAACTTGTTTAACTGTTTTTACATAACATTTTGCGTAGTGTAACACTTTTATTATTATTTTAGTTAACCCGACGTTTCGAGACCTTTCCAGATTGTTTTCAGGGGGACTGCAGTATGCAATGTAACGTTTACGCAAAAATGTAACGTAAAAACTAAGTCACAATTACACTAGTTTTAATCCTTTAAAAAGGGTTTTATTTAAATGTTAAACACTTGCGTTAATCAAAGAAAATACTAACCGCCTTTTTGATAATAGTCTGCTAACTTAAAGCATTGCTAATTCTCACTCTGTCTTCTTCTATTGACCTAAGTCAGAATGAGAAAAAACACTCCTTAGCGGCTGTTTAAAGTTAGCGGACCATTATGAATAAGGGGGTAAGACTTAACATCATACTATATCTTACGAGTTTTACTATTGCAATTGCCATTGCAAGTGCTTTTGTGATTGTACTTTTCAGTCTTTCAGCAATTCTAAACGATACTCAATTAGTATAGACGGGCCTGGTGTGTTTCTTTAGGAACTTTTCATACGTCCCGGTTGCCGGATAGCCGGGCGCCGACTGTCCGGTAACACATTCAGCTTTCATACGACCCGAATATGTCTCGAGTAGCGTTCTTACCGTCGACGCTAGTACAGTCAAATTCAAATTCAAATATTTTTATTCAAAATAGGATTTAAAATCACTTATTGAACGTCAAAAACTACGAAAAGTCACGTAGTAATTACGCATACGGAATTTAATTTTTGATCTTCTCTAAAAATGGTACGTGATCAATTAATTACCATGTGAATTTTGTACCGACAAATAATAAAAAGTTAATGAATGGATGTTTTGAATTCAGGTAATAGACTTCTTCACAACGACACAAGTGCCGCCTGACGGGGCCCCTCTACAAGAGGACCGGCCAGCCACTCCTGCGCAGCTCCAAATGCAGACTGTCAACCAAGTTGTCGCCGCATTGGTAAGTATCGCGTTACCTTATCATCGCTATTATTAATACTATCATTGCTTAATAAGTCCATTTAATTTTGTGTGTATAAGCTATCTGATATATTATGAAAATTTATTAAATTATGAGTTATTTTATGGAAATAGTCTTGTGCCAAAATTTGGAGAGTCAACATCTCCCGAGGATGCCTCGTGTAGAGGCGAAACACGTGTCAAATCGATTAAGCACAAATCTTAGGGAGTCTCGTGTCAGAATTTGGCGAGTCAACATCTCCTGAGGATGCCGTGCGTAGAGGCGAAACACTTGCCGAATCGATTAAAGATAAATCTTAGGAGTCTCCTGCCAGAATTCGGCGAATCAACATCTCCTGAGGATGCCTCGTGTAGAGGCGAAACACGTGTCGAATCGATTAAAAGCAAGTCTCAGGAGTTCCGTGCCAGAATTTGGCTAGTCGATATCTCCTGAGGATGCCTCGTGTAGAGGCGAAACACGCGACGAATCAATTAAAGCAAATCTTAGCGGAATTCACACTCATGAAAACTCACAACATTTGGATATCTGATGTAATTTACTAAATACCAAGTCTGTGAACCGTAAATTTTCTTAATGGTCCTTCGAGCTGTGTTTGGACTGTTCATCTTTTGGAATTTTTGTTGGAAGATGATTTTAAGCGAAACTGAGAAGCGTTGTCGCCGTCTAAAAGGTGCTAGCAATTATACCTAAAAATATGTGTTGTTATCCGCAGGTTGTGTTGGCAGAAGAAGAGTTGGTAGTAATAGACCTGTGCGATCCAAAATGGCGGCCGCTGCGTCTGCCCTACCTCGTTTCCATCCACGCCAGCGCCGTCACCACCATGTACCTGGTGGACAACATCGCCGATACCGTCTACGATAACATTGTGGCAGCCGGTGAGTTGCGAGACATAGACCGAGCTATTTTATAATGATTGAAGGGTCTTGGATTGATATTTGGATTTGATAAAACTAAAAACGATATGTACATTCGTATACCGTTATTTACGAAAGTTTTTACTATAAGTACTAAGTATTATATTAATTAGTACTTGTAAAATAAAAGCCTAAAAATATACAACAATTTATTCAGCCTTTTTTTTTGTACCAATCAAAATTACTTTATTCCTTTAGGTCATGGAAATGAAGTAATGAATGTCAAATGTTTTTTATTTTCACCATTTACCACTTCGGAAAAAGTTTGAGCTTTAATGAGAAGAAGTAGCAAGAAAATAATTGTCACTCTTTTAAGCGCACAATTACAGCTTCATCATTTTAGAAAATAATTTGAATTACTGTATATATAAAGTAATGCAACAAAAATACTCAATGCCGTTCTTGTGTAAGTCCAAAAAAATATATATGTAAATTAATAAATAAAAACAATAGTAATTAAGTACTGTACATGCATCAATCACACACTCGGGAAATAAATAAAAGATTCATGCGAGCATTTCATTAACGGTTATAAAAATATAAACATTACTATAAATATATTAAATAACTTTAATTTTAATAACGTGAAGGCAGAGTTTATGATAACAGGATCATCCAGCCACCGCAAGTAGCGCCCATTCACGAGTATCACGCATGAACCAGCCATCACCTCCACCGACCATATTTTAAGAAAAGGACCCGCTCTACGATTTATTCTTTGATTCAGAATTGCTTAGTATTACTTTCTTTTGGAAAGTGACGTAATTCCCAACACATTGTTCTTCCATTTTCTCTGGTTTCTCTTCTTTTGGTTCATACTCATTCTCTTCATTGTTAACACAGGTGAAAAACAAGTCGAGGATGTGTATTCGTCGAGCGCGTGGCCAATATCTGGAGGTATTGTGGAATCCGAGGAGCCGACGGAACGACAGGTCTTGTTGACTGGTCACGAGGACGGCTCCGTCAGGTTCTGGGACGTCAGCGGTGTCATTATGACGCCTTTGTACAAATACACCACCTCGCATCTGTTTAGGTAATTTCTTTTACGTCGCAGAAAAATGTTTTCTTTGTCCTATATCAATTCAGTGGCCCAGTGCTTACTGCCTTATAGCAGCTTGCGCCTTCTATCGAATTAATATACTGAATTAATATTTAACGTTGTGACTAACGAGTCTGTGATTACAAAATTTGTTATTTGATTACTGGTTTCGTGTGATTAAGTGGGATTATACTTTTATATGGAAATCTCTTTTCCTCAATAGGAATAGAACAATAGCTCTGCTCAATAGTAGTACAAATAATTGTCATTCACCTCAATGCCCCTGATTTTATCCTAGCTTGCCATGTAAAAGCTCAACATAAGTACGTGCCGCGGTGATCATATACCATCAAGTCATAAGTATGCTCGTTTGTCTTCATCTTTTATAAAAAAATGGCAGCTGTGATTGCGTTTCAAAAGTCCGACCAAGACACCCCTCAGGATGTGTGGGCAAAGTGCCTTTCTCAGTGATTCCATCGGATGCAGCTATGTATTGACATGAATGGAGACTATTTTTAAAAGTCCTACTATGTTTAATAACTTTGTTTTTTTTTCTCAGAAAATTTTAATTTAACACTCGTATTATTCACAACGGCGATGTAATAAGTAATTTGCATTATACTGCTGTTTTCCGAACCCTGTAGTCCTGACACGTAACAACATGTTAATATGCTATCTCTACCAATGTTCTTACTAATCAAGATTACATATAGATAGGTTACCGAGTCGAGATTTAAAATGTAAACATCAGCTCAACCTAGCCGAAACAGTTTGATATGCGTAATCATTGCTTGTCCAATGGATGCCGAACAGAGATAATCTAGAATGTTCCATTTTTCATCTCGATTCGTTCGCTACTATTTAGCTTACTAACATTTGCTTTTTATCGCTCGCTTCACTCAAGGGGACTGAAAAGATCTTCTCCAAGGTAATATCATCATAGCTACTGCTTAAGGCTTTATATTGTCTTGCTTTTAAGACCTTATCCACATGATTTCCAAAGAACAACGGCTAACGAAAGCCAGCGAAAGGTCTTTCTTAGCTTCATCTGTCTCGCCACCATAGTCTTACAATATGATAGCGTATAATCCTGCCGCCGAATTCCACCTTCGCACGACACGCCCCAAGTTAGGATATCATCCCCGCCATCTGGATGTGTGGTGGTCCTCCACAGTGCGGTTTTCAAGGAGCTTTCTTCCACGGACTACAAAGCTGTGGAATGAACTTCCTTGTGCGGTGTTTCCGGGACGATACGATATGGGTACCTTCAAAAAAAGCGCGTACAAATTCCTTAATATCAATCCTGTGATTTCTCTGGTGTTGCAAGAGAATATGGGCGGCGGTGATCACTTAACACCAGCTGACCCGTACGCGCGTTTGTCCTCCTTTTCCATAAAAAAATAATAATTAATAAACACAGCATGCGAGATGAAAGAACATCTATAAAAGAGATAAAGTAAGATGGGAAGGGAACAATAGGATATTGTGACTGTAACCGATTTTGGTTAACAAATTGTAAACAATCAGCCATGCTTGTCATATGCTCCTTAGTATTTTGAATATGAAACGACTAGCTAACGCACATTGACATTGTCAAATCAAAATTGGTCACGCATTCGTCGGGCAGTTAGGTCATCTATACGCTAGTATATTCGTAAGTCTATGGTATATGGTAACCACTGTCCGTCTGTTTGTAAGCGTGCTGTATATCATAAACCGCAATAGTTTTTCAGCTGAGATTTTGACTAAGCTTGTATTGCCGTTATTTGACAAAAAATAATAGAAACCAAGATGGCGATTTTCAAAATGGCCGCCAAGTACACCAAAGTATTTAAAAATTGTTATATCTTTTGTCATGGGGCGGAAACTTCTCTGAACGAGCCGGACTCGTACTTGACTGGATTTTATTTTTATATATTTCTGCTGAGTGCTTGGTCTGTAAGTGACCGTGACCTGACTGCACGTTTAGATTGTAGTGTAATCTTTAGTAGCACATCCAATCCACAAACACTGAGTACTAAACATCAATGCAAAATAAATAATAAAGATTACACCATAGAAAACTTATCTCCCCAAACTAGGCATTGCCTATGGGTGCAAGAATACTATATACTTAACTAGCGGACCCGAAAGACGTTGTCCTGTATACACGTCTTAAATTTTAAAAATCTGTCCAGCCGTTAGGAGGAGTTCACTATCATACACATGGGCAGGAGAATGACATATGGACTGAATTGAGAATCAAAACCAATCTCAAATTCACTGGAACACACAAAAAAAATCACCAAAATCGGTCCAGCCGTTTTGGAGGTAGTTCAATTGTAAATCTTAACCATCCTCGAATCCACTTGAACACACACAAAAAAATTCTTTCAAATCGGTCCAGCCGTTTAGGAAGAGTTTACTGTCAACACACGTACAGAAGAATTATATATATAAAAATATGATATATATACCTACATAGATAAATAAATATAACTGTTTGCGCCTCCCGCTACCTCTTGTTCAGTAAGCGGGGTCTACGGGGCTGTATGGGTCGTTGTTAATATCACAAGGTTATTTTTGTTTTGCAGCGGCGAAGAAATCGGCGAGAACAATGACAGTCAAAACGAAGAGGAAGAATGGCCACCATTTAGGAGGGTTGGCACTTTTGATCCGTACAGTGATGACCCGAGGCTTGCTGTCAAAAGAGTGAGTATATAATAAGTACATTTATGTATCCACTAGCTGACCCGGCAAACGTTGTTTTGCCATATAATGTATAATTCACGCGATAGTTTTATAAGTAATAAAATATTGCCTATATTGTAGCCTGTACATCATTTTGTTCTATTGTCAATAGTTTTTGCAGCGCACGCAAATATAGGATTTCGATTTTACACCTTGTGTTACAAAATAGCAATTTTATTACGGATCCCTAATTATGAAAAAAAAAACATTAGCAAACATAGCCTTCCTCGATAAATGGACTACCCAACACTGAAAGAATCATTCAAATCGGACCAGTAGTACCAGAGATTAGCGCGTTCAAACAAACAAACAAACAAACACTGCAGCTTTATAATATTAGTATAGATTAATAAATTTAGTCCATAACTGTCCAGTAAGAAAAAATAATTGTTGTAAGACCAGAACAACGCATCACAGTAACAGACAGCTAGGGTTAAAGTTTTAACCTTACCATTTGTGCTCAGTGAGTCCTACCTAGAATGATGTCTGGTATTTTATTGAATTTTATCAAAATTAAAAACCATGACCTATGAAGGAGCCCTTAACCCTAGCTAACTTGAATCCAAGTACGAAAGTGGAAAATATAATGAGTTTTTAATTTTTCAGGTTATATTGTGTCCACTGTCCGGTATGCTGACGATAGGTGGCGCTGCCGGCCATATAGTTGTTGCCGGCTTGAAGACAGCACCGGCCACGGCTGAAGTCAAGGTGACACACAGATATAGAAATAACATATATACGAACTTTTGTGAATAGTGAATAGATATATTATCGTATTTACGTAATACTTCGTAAAACACTTTAGAATTTTTATTATCATTAACACTGATTCATAAAGCTTGTTATGTGCATGAGAATCGCCATAAGTTAATTTAACTAGCTTTATCCTCAATTACGTTTAAAGTAAATTACATAAAATATCGTGCCATTCAGTAACTTCTAAATTTTTAGTGTTACACTTAAAAGAGATCTGTAGTAAGTCATTATAAATAATAAAGACTAGTAAATGTTCTGAGGCGACAACGCAAGGTCTTGCAAAAAAAATACTTGTTAGACCAAAAATCTTGAAACATAAATAATCTATGTATAACCTTACGGCTCACTTCATACGTCTATTCTTTGCTGTTAATAGACTGTTTCCGTTGGAAATTTACTTTAATTTCAAATTAATTTAGTTTAAAATAATAGACAAGACTTCGGACATTTTTTTTTTTCACTTCCAAGATTAAATGATATGTATTTGTTTTTTTTTTTCAGTCAATAGCTGTGAACATAGTATCGGATCGTGATGGGTTTGTGTGGAAGGGACATGATCAGCTGACACTTCGCTCCGGAGCACTCAGTTTTCCTCAAGGGTACCAGGTAAAAAAATTGATTTTATTTAAAAAAAAATTTGAGTTGATGAACTAGAGAAACTGACGAAACGTCAGTTTGAGTCATAAGTTGTCAAGTCTTACTAGCTCAGTAATTTTACTATCATTCATTCTTGAGGCAGATACACTCGTCGTCTGTTGAGATATTACATAGCGAGTGCGCCCAAGCTTAATAAGAAACGTTAAACAATATAGTACTCGTGTTATAATGAAAAAAAAATTTGCTGACTTATTTTTAAAAGCCGTAGTAAATTTAGTATAAGACTGACCATTAAAGTAATTACAACGATCTTATAGATAAAAGAAATTTTTAATTTGAATTGAATGATGCCATAAATTAGACATCAATACATGTTGACAATTACAATTGACATAGATTCATACTATTTGTTAGCAAACAGTGGACAAATAGTCATTTATGCAACTGTTGTGATTACACAAGGGGCATTAAAACACGAATGTGGGATTATCACACGAGGCGAAGCTGGGTGTGATAAAAGTATCACATGAGTGTTTTAATACCTAACTATCGAGAGTTGCATACAAGACTTTATCGACACTCATAATATGAATCCTCTATAAATGATTTTGAAACAGCTTACTGCTAAAATTAAAAAAAGCGAGTCCTAGTAACCATTACATCATCGAAACGAGTGTTGTAATGTTGTAATTAATTTCAATACAACACTCGTTTGGATGATGTAATGGTTATTACGACATTGGGTCTTTTAATGTTGGCAATAAGCTAACTGTTTTAGAGTCTTTAATAGAGGATTTAAAGCATGGGTGTAGATAAAATGACTTCCAACTGCATCTAGCTCTTTATGATTACCACTTATTCGCCAGGCGAGCGCGGTAGCGCAGCTGTCGCCGCCCGCGGCCGTGACGTCGCTGGCCGCCCAGTGGGAGTGGGGCGTGGTCTGCGCGGG